>JAVJIF010010124.1:0-165852 GCA_038442645.1 Agave tequilana | reverse complement strand
CAAAAACAAAACCAAATAGGGGTGACAATCAATTAAGGTATCAATTGAAAATATGTCAAAGTAGCATTTTGATACCAATTGAAAGTAAACATAGATCAATAGATAAATGGTATATGCGATATACATTCATGAAGAGGAAGATGTGAAGCTTCCCTACATAGATACATTACATGAAGGAGGGATGACAAGCCCTAATTCACATAACGTACACTACGTAATGCATAAGAGGAATGTGAAGCTTCCCCTACACACGTGTACCACATAAAGAAGAGATTGTCAAGCTCTTCAATACAAGATACACTCATCATGAATCTATATGAAGAAGAGATGTTAAGCTCTCCTTGCATATATACAATATAAATCAAAACTTTTGAATATTTAATATTTTTTTTAAAACAAAATTTTGAGATGTCAAATTTTAAAACATTCAAATAAACATCTTGATATCAAAGAGAGTATTTTTTTTAAGTATCAATTTAAATTTTTATTTTCTATCATAAAGCAAGGGAGTGGAAATACAAATACCAATTGTAAATATGAAAATCGAATTTTCTCCCCTTTATGAAATACCAACAAAAACAATGCGTAGGCTTGAAATGAGATACCAATTGAAAAGCAATTGAAAACTAATCAATTGAAACAAATTGAAGCTCAAGCTTAGCATAAACACAAACATATATATGTATGGAAAATAGATACCAATTGAAATTGATATTCTTTAAAATGCAAGCATACATATATGAAAATATATGAGTATACAATAAAAGTTAAAATTGATACCAATTGAAAGAATTTCAATGATACCAATTGAAACAACAATAATGATCAAGTGTATACATCATATAACTACCACCCATTCATGCACAAGTTTAAAAGATATTCAAGAAGGGTATACATGGCATGGTCTCCCACCAACCGCCCTTGGATGGTAGGGGTTTTCAAATTAGGTTTGAAAAATATAGTTTGTTTGAAAACTCTACCAAAATGAGGAATATCGCAACTATAGTTATATGAAAAATTTGTAAACTAATACGAATCCTTCAAACAAGAAATAAAACAAAATTATTTTTCATAAACATGAAATTCACAAATAGTCAACACTCATAATCAATTAAGCATAAATATGACTCATGAAAAAAACATGAGTAAACAATGAATGTGAGTGTACAAATATAATGTGAAGATCATAATCATGAAAGATGGTCAATAAGCTCAATATCCCTTGAACATGAAAACATGAATTCATCAAAACTATTTAATCTTCAATGTATATGTATGTCCTATACAAACTAAGTATACATACATATCCAAACACAACGAGTCCACAAAGATATATGCATGAAGGCACGTGGCTCAAAAAGATGTATATGTATAACAATAATTTGGATAAAATGGACATATACATGAAGTTAAACATAAACACATGGAAACATGTAAAACTAAATTTAAAACAAATTTCATTTCAAGGTATATGTATGATTTGTCAACACAAAAAGTATACTACATATCCCTAAACACATTGACTCTATATGTATAGATTTGCATGAAAGGCAAATGACTCAAGGGGTATACATGTATATCTTAAAGTTTGGCAAAATAGACATATACATGAAATGAAAACACATGTTCATAAAACAAACCAAAATGGGAATACAATTTTAAAATGCATGGATCATCAAAATTAGACTATACTAGCACATCTAATGGGTTCAAATAAGCATTCAAGCTCAAATATATAGATTTATTTGTGGCCCACTATATGTACAAATATAACCTAGTCTTAATGAAAACTACTCTAAACATGTAATCAAATCATTAGGCATAAAACAAGATGTAAATCAACATGAAAAACATAAACATGATTATTATGTAAATTCACATGTTATTAAAGCTATGATAAACATGATAGCTAAACAATTGTGAGAACACTAAAATAATGATCCATATTTAACATGGGTGTCTCAAAGACTATACATGTATGTCAGGATCTAATAAGCATGACATTATCATAATAATCAACAAACAATAAAACATGCTATACACAATGAATATGAAAGCATGTAACATAATGAGTTAGGAATCGTTACCAAACCTAGAAGGCAACTTTCCTTGTCTCCAAAACATGGTGTTCTTCTCCACCAAACATCCCTTGAAAGTGATGCATCCAAATAGTGATCTTTAGGCACGGAACGCATCTACTCCAAGTACCGCTACTACTCTCACGTCATGAGAGCCCACACCTACATCATAAGCAAGAGGTGGTCTTTGGTACCTACAACTTTTGAGTCCATGGGGGTTAGTACCTTCTCTAACCCAAACAACTTATTTGCTAAATTAGGAACATGTATTCTATCAAAGCAAAATTTAGTAAGGTGGCCCTTACTCCACAATGTGTACAAGTGTACACATGAGCATACAAGTGATGATGGTGTCCGTGAGGAGCATGAGGAGCATGTGTATGCCGTGGAGGGTGTGTATGCATAATAGATGGAACTTGTTTCTTTCGAAACAAGTTTCCAAACGTGTATGGTTCATGGCACATTGGCTCAAATTGGAGCCCAAACAAACAACCTTCTTCTTAAGCATGCATATATCATTTTCAATTAAAGAAGAGGTGGCACATGCAATAGGTGAAGTGTGTGATACTACCCTAGCATGGCAAACATGTGCATCAATCTTATTTTGCAAACAATCATTCTTTTTCAAACAAACACTCAAATCATTTGAAATAGAAATTATTTTATTTTTCAAAGCAACATTTTCTTTTAAAACAAATCAACTCTTGAAGACAAATTTTCATTTTTCTTCAAAAGTGTTTCACAATCATTTTTAGATTTTAAAACTTTATTTTCTTTTAATGCAAGTTCAAGTTGAGACCTTAATGAATCCCTTTCATTATAGATCTCCACTTTCTCTTGCAAAACACAATCAAGTTTAGAAGGCAATTTTTTATTTTCTTTATTTAAAGCAAAAGTCTTCTTTTTGAAAACTTTATATTTTTCAATCAATTTTTCACATACACTAGAAAGTTCTTCATTTAAGGTATGGGCATCATAATCATCACATGAAGAACTAGAATCAAAATTATCTAGTTGAGTTTCCGATTATACCTCAAGGGAGTCATTCCCTGGATCATATAGCTTTGAGAGTCGGATTCTCCACTAGACTCCTCTTCTTGTTTGGATTGCATTTGAAGCTCGGAGGTGGTTGTGGTTGTCAACTTGTTCTACACTGCAAAGGCGGAATCAAGATTAGAAACATGCATAAGATAATCTTTAGTAGCGTGCTTCTAATGGCCTCAAGGGCTTGTGCATTGGCCCCTATATGCTTGCTATCACTAAGGTAGGATTCCTTGGTAATGGCAAGGTAAACCTTATGTCTTAGGGTTTGTAAATAACGGACATCCTAATCTTTCAAACAATGATGTTGGAAGGGTCAAACATAGGTGGGGTCATGAAGTCCATGGGTTCCAAACTATATGTGTGCAAACAAGCAAAATGCAAATGTAGATTAGCAAACAAGGATCTCACTCCTAGGATGTTAAGCCTATGTATCAGGAGCGTAGGCTCTGATACCAATTGTAAATCACCTAGAGGGGGGTGAATAGGTGATAATGCTAATCTATAAACTAGATGCGCTAAATGCGGAAGCTTAAAACAATTTGTAACACACTTAATACAACACACAAGTGTAGCCGAATTCCTGTGAAGGGCTCTGGACTAACTCCTCTTGATTCCCCTAGATATGGGTTGAGGTGCTATATGAAGCTCTTGTGGTTAAGTACAAGTGAGGCACACACACAAGCAAGCCAAGCTATAAGGATGAACAATATGAAATAATGCAAGGAACAAATGCAAGCAAGTATGAATGATATGGCAATATGAATAATGCTATGAATGATGCTTTGCACAAAATAAGAGAGAGAGTTTAGAGACAAGTGGATCAAACGCAAACACAATAATACGTTTCGAGGTTCGAGCCCCTAGCTCTACGTCCCCGCCTTCACCGAGAAGGATTTCCAATCCACTAAAGGAGTACCGAACTCCTCTCTCAACCTTACAATGCCACCAAGGTAATACAACCACAATCCACCTCTAACCGAAGAGGGATAAGGCCCGTAGCCAACAACAAACACACAATCACCTCTACCGAAGAGGGATCCAAATCATACCACTCCGATCAACCTCTACCAAAGAGGGATACACAAATAAAGGAGGGTTTACAACTTGGAGGCTTAATCAACCTCAAACACTTCTCTTTTTCCTCTTTCCACAAAACAAAGATCCTAAATAGATTAGGATAGAAGATATAGCTCAAGTGGAAAAACTAGGTGTTTTGATCAAAGAAAATCTCTTGGGAAGAATATAGAATTTTAGATCAAGAAACAATTCCCAAAAACCTATTTTCTTTGAAATAAACAAAACACTTTAAAACAAACAAATGAATCTTTTGAGCACAAAAACTATTTTGAAAACTTGTTTAAACACTAGAGAAACGCTGAAATTTTTCTTTTCAAAAGTCTTATCAAACACCCCAAGAGATGGGGTATTTATAGCCCAAACAGAAAAACTAGCCGTTAGGCTGATCTGGCAGTCTGACAGGCTTGCGGTCGGCCGGCCCGGCCGACCGCCAACGGTCAGTAATATGACCGTTGGGGCATCCGGTCGACCGTCCGGCCGACCACCCATACAGAGAGCAGCTCTCTGGTCCGATCGACCGCTCGGTCGGCCGGCCCACTGTGCTGCCAGACGTGCACAAGGCTGTGCACGTCGGTCGACCGTAAGGTCGACCGGCCCTTGGTTCGGTCGACCGTGCGTCGGCCGACCTGGCCTGTCAGTCACTGTTCTGGGTCAGAAAACTTGTTAAAATTATTTCTAAAAATTCTTTTATCTCTTCTAAAAATCCTCAAAAATAGTTTTTATCATTTTGTATTGATACATAAACATGTGATAAAAAGTTTAGCTCAAATATCAAGCATATGAAACTATTTTTGTTTTTAAAATTTTTTACCAAAACCAAAACTTGTATTTTATCAAACTTGGATTTTTCAATACATGAATATGATAGTCAAAATAAGTTTGTTTAAAAGTTAAGCATGCATGTATAGAAAGAATACATCTACTATACATAAACCAATTAAACTTGTTTTGATCAACTATTCATGAAAACAAATATTGGTTAAACCAAACCAAAAAACCAATATCCAAACCATAAAACTTGTGTGTGTTGTGCACTTGAGCATATCAACTATTCTTATCTTTACACATGGATCTAAACACACTAAACACTAGGATACCTAAGTTTTCTTGACGATCTTCATCTTCAAGTCGACTCGATCCAAACCGTGATCCAACGAGCATGGCTATGTATCATCTTGACGCTCGGGCTCGGGAATCACCAAGTGAAGGCTTCCAAACTCCTCTTTTTGAAGCAATCACCAACTAATATCTTGTTACATGATCTGAAACTAAAATCACAAGATTATTAGTAAACATAACTACATGAGTTAATCATCATCAAAACTAGAGAGGAAGGCCTCCGGGCCAACAGTATTATGTGCCTATATGATTTCTGCACTTTGTGGTTCAGTTTAGAGGGCGAGCCTTGGTGCAATTGTAACATTGCACCACTAGAACCAGGTCATGGGCTGTAGTAATGGAAACAGCCTTTCCTTCCCCCTCAACACCCCCCCCCCCCCCCCCCCCCCCCCCACACACACACACACACACAAAAAAAAAAAAAAAACAAAACCCCCCTTTTTTAAAATAATTTTCTCTTTCTCATGTTTTGGGTAGAACAGGGTAACCTGATGCTAGCAGGATTTGAACCCCATTCGTCTTGCTCACTGCAAGAGGCTTTACCACTATGCTACAATGACGCTTCCTCTTTTTTACTCTATGAAAAAGTTTTTTTTTTTGGGTGGGGTGGGGTGGGGGGGTTCTTTCTGAATCTTGAATTTAGTAAAATGATAAACAAGATTAATTCAGATTGATAATTTAGTAGTCCACATTTTAGTCTACTGACATCAAACACCCAGGGCTTGATTTGTCTATGGATACTAGCAAAAGTGAGAAGGTAAGTTGGACAAGTTCCTTATATTTTAGATGTTTTCTTCTCTCTTACTAGTTACTAGCTAGGAACAGTGAAGTTGCAAAAAAGTACCTAATAAAGTTTTAAGATAAGATTCAGTACATAATAAACTCTTTCCCAACTGGCGGAAGTAAAGTGCTGAGTTTTGCATATACCAACGGAACTGGCGGAAGTCTGAAGATGATACCAATTTCAGCAAGAGTGTAAAGCTTGTTAGTAGACACGAGATTAAGATTCAGCTATATTTTTGTAGAGCTCTTGCTCTCACCATCATTGGCGTCACAGCATTATCCAAGCCATGGAAAATAAAACTTTGTTCATGTACAATTCAGTCACAGGAATGATTCAGAGTCTATACAATTCATTCACACAATGCTTATGATTAGAGGTGGATGCTTTCTTGTGATGTTGTTGCCTTTTTTGTTCTTGATTCTCTGTACGACAACTCCCATGTGCACTAAGATTTCAGGATATCATAAAAGTGCAAAATTTTATGGTAATCGAAACACTATTAAAGTCGAGATATGCAAAGATATAAAATGTCTAAAATTGTAAATTTTAATGTCTAGTATTTCTGTGCATGTGCATGCCTACAGCTGTGGGATTTTCTTCCAAATGATACAAGTTTTGCATTTACCAACGAATTCTAAATATTACCAGTTCCAACTGTACAAATAGTGAATGTGACTGCTTTAGTTGCTTTAATGTAGATTGAATTTAATTAATGTGAGTTGTTTTGTGTTCTGTTAGGATCTTCAGCGAATGTTTGGTCCGATTGACAAAAGATACATCAGCGAACTAGAAATGCAGCTGCGGAGATATGCAAGAGCTGTGGGCCAGGAGCTAGCGAATCGCATGATTTACTCCCTTGGGTAAATATCATGGGGTGTGAGACACTTGGTTCACCATGCCGTTATTTGTTGCTGAATTGGGATTGTTCTTGCCCCGTGATGAAATTTTATGGAAATAAAACCATTTGAACAAAGAATGCTAAATGCCAGCGGAAGAAGCTTGGCTAGTGGCTGGTTGTTAAATCGGGAGGGATATAAAACGGAATTAAGAGGACAACGGTTGGTTCATCTCTGGGAGAAACTGCTCATCTGTCATGGATTATTTAACTGATTGTGCACCTCTGCTCAGAAATGATTTTGGCATTATTTCAGCTGTATGAAGCATTTCGATATTCACCTATCTATATTTTATTATGTTGGCAGATATATAATTTCTGAAGATTATGGTTTTTAGTTATATTTTGTTCCCCCACACTCACACACATGGAACTGAAATATTGAACTGTTCAGAATCCTATGGTGAAAGCAGCTCAATGCGATGCTCACCAGTTTGATCCCTGCGCGTCAATGTCAATATCCATAGAGCCATAGCTGACAGAGAACTTGACAGATCCGCACACCTTCAATCTTTACCTTGAACTATTATTATTTTTTTCTCCTCGTTACATTAGCCTCCCTGTCATGTTTACTTGTTAGCACTATTTGAAATTGAATTTTAAAGTATCAAATGCGTCAGTAAGCGGGGAAAGACCAAATTTTTGTCTCAATTTTAGCACCGTGCATTGTGACATACCAAATGAGGGTGGCGCAGGCTTGAATTCCACCGAGTCTCACATGTTGAGTCATTATAACTAGCAGTAGGATTCACATATAGATTTAACCCACTAAGAATAATTGGGTCCACTTGAAGATCTTAACCTAATAATTCATCAGGTTTAAATTTGAGTTTCTGCTATCTAAACTCGAATCCCTGTATATGAAATTTTCTTGTAGGATATAAATTCATGCAATGAATATATAGTTTTCTAAAATTATTCTTTATGTTAATGATGTAAAATCATTTAAACTGAAATTGGTGAACTAAATTATAAACACATTTATTCATTTGATATGAGATTTAGATCCTGTAAAGATTAATATGTATTGATATGAGATTTAGATCTGTAAAGATTAATATGTAGATTCAATAATAGAATCATATGTATTTCTAGGATCCATAAGATATCTACTAAACTATTAGATATATTTTAAGGATCTAAACCCAAAAATTCAGTAGAATTGGGCTAGTAGGCCCTAATACTGCTTGTTATACCGAATATAAGAGATCTAAAATATAATGTCTACATTTTAAAGATGGTTAGCTGCAGGGGAAGGGGCCCAACTCTGTGCTCTGTGTGTGTATGTGTGTGTGTGTGTGTGTGTGAGAGAGAGAGAGAGAGAGAGAGAGAGAGAGAGATATGCTTAAGTTTGATATATTGTGCGTATGCGTGTGTATTTAAATAAAACATGGTTCTCACGAATCAGTACAAATCTATCACACGATGCTGAGGTCCCTGAACCTCTATCCACCCTCAGTTATTTTGCTTTTCAGATTATGAGAGCAGCAGGCACAAATCCGGCGGAAGTCGATATATTCTGAGATACTAACCAAACAAAACATTAGCAATCAAAGGCATGACATTTGTTTTACTTGGGTTGAAACACTACAGTTCAAATATATAAATCAAGAGAAACAAATCTCCTAAATTCTAAATTCTTTACAATTATGCTTGGCTCTATCATAATCCAAGTCTGTCAAGCATCATCGGTATCATCACTCCCACCCACATGACCTTCATGGCTTACAATGTATTGGCTTCCATCAGGGCCCCTAACTTTAAACCTGCCCAAGGACAAAAACCATCTAAGTAAATGCATAGCCCTCGCTAAGAATTCCATCAATCAGCTTAGCAATTTGCTGAAGTTCCCTAGTTTGTTTCCTTTTTTGTTGGTTTTATTCATCAGGCAGAGACCAAAAAACAGTTGAGAATCAGTTTAGAAAGCACCTCTCAAGTATAAATTTTCCTTCTTTATACTTCTGGCTCTTTTCATGGGCAGCCTCCTGTAGCGAAAAATCAAATTAATCAAGAATTTCCATTTAAACAAATATCAATTGCTAAAAGTGATCCGTTCAAACTCACATATTTCCAACCAACAATCGACCCACAACCAACACAAAATAGGTCAGCAACTGTGTGCAACCCTGTCATCATCATTCGCTCTTCATTCAGTCCAACTGTCACGTTTACACTGTCAAGCATTGACCAGATACATTAACAACACTGCCAGATACAGACTATTTAACATGGTTTGACAAACAGATTCTTATTTCCCTCGAGCACTGCAATAATTACAACTGGACTCATTAGAGTATCATCTTGTTATGCAGATCCATAAGAAGTTAATGAAATCTGTGGGTGAGCACGATCACTCCCATCAGCCACCCTCCATCAGACAGACATCTGACAGTCTTATTCGATTTCTTAGAGGATGTGTTCTGGATGGATATCTGTATGAGAGATACAGATATGAAGGGCCGTAGAAAGTACAATTGCCCTGGATGCTGCATCTCATGTTATACCAGTATGCTAACTCTTTAACAGTTTTCAATCATCTCCATGTTATGTGCTAGCCTTTGATAAGGCACACAACCAGAGACAAAAACAATAATTAGACCCAAGTCCCCCGGGGTACGAAGGATGGACATTGCTGGAACATGGACTACCAGGACTAGAGTATGCATTTAATTCCTGTTGTGGAAGATGTTATTCATCTGGCCATGATACCTGCTGATGGACACTGGTTTTGGTAAGGCTGTGGGCGGAAGATTAAAAGTAAGCAGGGTATTAGACCTTGTTTGTTAGGGCAAAAAAATTGATGGGTCTGGAATCTGTTCCTGTTATAGAAACGGCTGATTGTAGGGCTGCATCTAGAAGCTTGGAGGAGGCTGTCGTAGAGGATGGTGTTTCTTCTTCAAATTCCGGCGAGCCCTCTATCCTCGCTTCTAATTATTATATGTACTTTTTATTCTTATTACAAAAAAAACCTACTAGTAATTAGCTTACGCAGCTTGGTAAAGACTGGTATTGATTTTTATAGTCTATCTTCTTCTTTCAATCCTCATGAAACTATCAGACAAGTGGAAAAGGAAGAGGCCAAAGGCTGAGAGGGCCAGTTGGTTTGGGTTCCCAAACATGAAACCGCCAAGGCCAACACCCCCACCACCCCCACCCCCCAAAAAAAAAAAAAAAAAAAAAAAAAAAATCAAACACACACACCCATTAAAAAAAGAAAAGAGGACGAAGAAGAGGAGAAAGTGGAAGAAAGAATATGGTAATACCGTAAAAGAAATTTCTCTTTCTTATAAGATGGAAAGTAAAGTTGCCAGAAACAATTTGCAAATTCTTAAGTGGAACAAGTCAAGTAACTTACACCTTATTGAAGAGATACGCCTTTCCATGCCTGCAATGAAAAGCCTGGTGGACAAAAGAAGACAACAAGATGAATTTAGTTTATGTGGATATGGTTTGCACAACAAACATATGTGGCTAATGAGTTCCAAATGCAACTTTACTTTTATATCAGTTGCTAATATAACCAATAGTCTATCATATGAAAAAAGCATGATACAAGTTCTGGAATCCATTTTTATGTATTCAATTGAATCTTCCTTGCGTTATAAAAGAGAGAAGAAAATATTAGCATGCCCATACTACAATTAGAGTGCAAACTTTACTCTCATGAATAATGTGCTTCCTGTAGCTTTCTGACCATGGTACAATAGCAACTTATCATGTCCATTTTAACTTCATTATATTTGTAACTTTGGCTAAACTTTTGAAAAAAGACATTCATGCATGCCATGTGTCTGGCTGTGTTGAGAAGATTCCCGAAGTCCCAAAATCATTAAATTGAGGACTTCTATAGAGAGATAAATAACAAGTTCCATAAGTCTTCACACACTCACATAAAAAGGAATCATGACGAGAGATTCAATTTTCTACTTGACACTTGCCACATTTCCAAATAAAAAAATGACTAGAGTTAAGAATTAAAGGCCAAACCTACCTATGAAGAATAATGCCAAAGTTATGATTCTGTTATTCTATTAACCAAACAACTAAACTTGGAGATCTGTATATTCTTCAAACAAAGACATGAATTTACAATTTAAGCATCAACATGCAGCATAACCATCATGAAAGCCCTTCATAGAGAAACCAGACTAACTTCAAAACAAGGTACCAGAACTAAACAAACCACTACCTTTTGCAGTTACATTACGGGCCTGTTTGGTTAAGGGTGGAAGTGAGGAAGTGAGGAATTGAGGAAGTAGTAATAATTCCCTTTGGAACTTGGAATTGGTTAGTAAGTTTTCCGGTGTTTGGATGTTGTTGGGAAGTGTGGTTTGAAAAATATTTTGTCTTTTCCGGTATTTGGATAGTAATATGAAAGTGGAAGTGGAAAAGTTGACCACAAAGTTGACCGTAAAATAATATTAAAATAAAAATTTATTAAGAAATTAAAAAATATACTATAATTAGAATGCAAGTGAGATTTACATGGTCAAAAAATTAACTGTTTTGTGCTACAATTTATTACAAATGTGATTTACATGACCACAAAATTAACTGTAGCACTCTGAAAGTGAGGAAATGATTGTGTAAAAGAGAAAAGATAAAAGGAAAAGAGGTTTTCTTATTTTCCTTTTCCGGTGTTTGGATAGATAGGGAAGTGAGCAATTATACTTCCCTATTTCCTTACTTCCGCCCACTTCCTTGCAACCAAACAGCCCCTACGTGAAACTATAAGGGTGAAGATGAACGAACAACCAACATTTTGGAGATGCAACATTGGGTTTATAAATAAGAATAGATGAGATCCAGTTATACTAATATAAAAGAACAGTTAGGTTATAAAGAAAATAGTGGTGTCATGTCATCTACTTCATCCACCTTCTAGTGTTTGCTTTATTAAAAGATATTGCTCAAGAAAGGAAGAATTATAATGGAATTATGAAATGAGTTTATCATATGGCTTCATTTAGGGAGAAAAACATGGACAGAACTTTACATGACGGCATCTAATGAAGAAGCCAAGAGAAAATTAGAGCAAAGAGTGCAAGTGATATAAGACCCACGGAGATGTTTGTTGGGCAATAAAAATGCACTCAAAGTTGTTAACAATGGTGGTATGGATCTGAAACAGACGAGGAAGTAAAGAAGATGATCGACGCGGGTTAGACCTCGTTCTAACACTGACGAACCCTGAAAAGATCTCCAGGTAGGAGTAACTACTCGAATTCACGAGCAAGAACGACCCAAGTCCACGAGCCAAAAGAACAACTTGAATCCACGAGCAAATATGAGAAAAAACTCAAGTGTATTAAAAAATTGAATACAAAATACAAGAGATTCAAGGGCCTTTTACAGGCTCAGAATAAGTTCTATTCTATCTATAAAACTAGATTCAAAATAAAAAAAAGCTTAAAAATAAAAAAACAAAAATAGAACTATATCAAATCCTAAACAGGTTCAGATACTGCTGATACGTGCGTATCGGTCGACCAAGCGTTCGACCAACAGACAAGTCATTGCTCTCGAGTTTTGTCGGTCGACCGACTGTAAAGTCTCCACTCTCGAAAAAATTCACTTTCAGCTTGCGGTCAACCGGGATCTTGGCTGTGGCGATCGGTCGACCGGGTGGTCTATCGATGTCTGCTCTTTCCACTGCCATGAGCCTACTGTTATTGTTTTGACCTCCTGTATCAGTCCCTCCCTCTTCAAAAGAACTCGTCATCAAGTTATCATAAGGATATAGCTGCTCGTTAGGTGATAGCCACATTGAATGTCTTCGACATTGCCATATTGCTCAGAAGATCCACAACATAGGCGTTATCATCGATCTTTTTCACGATCTTGAACGGACCATACTTCTTTGGATTTAACTTATTGAACAATCCAACAGGGGTTCTCTCTTTCCTCAAGTACACCATTACCATATCCCCTCTTTGAAAACCTTCTCTCTCCTTTTATCAGCTGTGGTCTTGTATCTTGCATTGGATTTCTCCAACCTCGTTCGAACCGCCTTGAACATCTATTACTTCCTCAACCAGGACACTAGCTGCATTACCAAACTTTTCGTCAATGGACAATTTGGCTAAGTTTAGAAGATGATGAGATATCTTCCTATAGACAATATAAAAGAGTGACATACCCGTTGAACTATGGATTGTACTGTTATACACAAACTCCGCTTAAGGCAAACTTGATCCCACACTCTTGGCTTGTCTCCATGTATGCTCCTCAATAAGTTTCCTAGAGTGCGGTTAACAACTTCTATTTGACCATCGATTTGCGGGCGTGTTGTGCTACTGTACTTTAGAGATGTGTCAAATTTCCTCCATAAAGTAGTCCAAAACATTGCCAAGAACTTGTTATCTCGATCTGAAACAATGAAACTCGGCATGCCATGCAGTCTCACAATCTCTTGGAAGAACAATTTGGCCGCATGTGATGCATCAGATGTCTTCCGTCAAGGAATAAAGTATGTCATCATAGAGAACCGATCAACAGCTACGAAAATGAAATTCACTCTCTTTTGTGTGCGAGGGAGTCCCAATACGAAATACATACTCAAGTCTTCCCAAATATCTTTTGGAACGGGCAAAGGTGTATACAAGCTCGTATTGTAATACTCAGACCTATTAAGAGATTTTCATGTTTTTAGCCATTTAAACCCAACAAAAATCAGAAAATAAAATCTAAATAAATCCTATAAACTATATAAATCCTATAAACTTAATACATCATCATACAACCTTGATCTAAGCTCTGGACAATCTACATTTGATTAAAATATTAGATAACATCAAATTAGACTATATTATATAAAGTTCGATAAATTTCTAATTGGAATGTATTTAATGTAGATTTCTTCGAATTATAGAAATTACTTGGACTCGTGATAAACCCAGGTGAGTGTTTTTAACTAACTTTATATATATTATTTTTCTTCTCTTGTGGGATGTCTATTTATTCTCATATTAAATGTCTAATTAGTAAATTGATTGTTACATTTTCTAGAATGAAGAAAATTACATTTGAATATTTGTTTGGTTATATGTTGTAGATATATCTAAAAGAACTATGTGTTTTTGAAAGTTACTAATATTCTCCTTGCTTGGAAACAATTTGAATATATGCTAAGTGAACATTTATCAGTTGCTAGAAATATAATTATTAGAATTGTAAATTGTTGTCTTTTGGAATAATATTTAAAAATAATTAAAATTGTCAAAATTTCCATTAAAAGGGAAACTAGATATTGGGTCCTTATGTTATTTACTAATATTTACTGTAAGATTTGCCATATTGAGATATAATGATACTGTAATGGACTATATTACCACAGTCACAGGGACAATTGCCGTTTTTCTGTTACACTGTCATCATTATTGTTACTGTTCATGTCCGGTAACTTAGGTGATTTAATTACTTAAACAACTTATACGGGAATGGGAAAATTGATAGAGGAGACGATATCGGTATTTTGAGTGGACCTAAGATATAAATTGCGCAGCCGAAAGAGGGTTCCACTGTAAGGTTCCCAAGGGATGACTGACATCCCATCTGTTCACTGTCTACTGTTATTGTTACTAAGTACCTAGAGATACGGCCTGATTCAGCGCCAAGAAACTGAGGCCGTGGTCTCGGGTATATACGGAACTCATCTAAAACACAGATTCTCATATCCAACTATCAATTTCAAATAACTAGACCTTTAACAATAAACATGGAATGATAAAGACTTTGTAATATGACTTTGTTATGGATTAATTATATTGTTATGCAATCGTGTGGCATGTTACTGTCCTTTTAATATGATTTCAGTATACCGAGCATCAGCATATCATATGTAAATGTGCATGAGGCTACTATTTTAGTTTGTTTCTTTTATTCCTTCATTTTACCACTCATTAGGTTGTTTATTGACAATCCTGAGATTGCTTGCTCAGGTTATGATTAGGAGAATCCGCAGGATCAGGAGTACTTTGAGCACATCGCAGATCTCCAGTAGGCAGTCAGTTATCAGTCTCATCCTGAAAGGAACTAATATTGTTCTATTTCTATTTCTACTATATTTGCAATACGTGAAACCTTTGATGACATTATTGTACTTGACTTCTTTAAAGCTGGAATAATTGTAGACCTTATTATTTGATTTAATGTACTGAGGCTTAACGTATTTGTTTTGAAAATATGTCGTTGGCTCTCGTCACGACCCTATTACGTATATTTTGATTGTGGGGTGTGACAGGGCTTTTTTGGTATTAGAACCAGGTTTTGGAGTGTATAATTACATTAATAGTCAGGCTCTTATCGATAATATAAGATTTGATACTCCAGCTACAAGTACAAGAATGTTTATTATTAATTTTTAAATCATTATTTTGATTTCAGAGTAATGGCTCAACGAACTCCCTCAGCCCGCATCGCTGTTCGTAAAGATGCCACTGATTTGATGGGAGTACTCTGTGGCATGATAGAATCGCAGCAGCAGCAAACGATACTTCTTCAAGATGGGTTGGTGGCAACACATCAGACAACCACGATGGCCTTGGAGAGGTCTACGACTCCTCGGGGACCAAAACCCGAGAACATTTCGGACTTCAGGAGGTTGCAGCCAGCCACTTTTGCTGATACAAAAAAGTCGTTGGACACAGAGCTATGGTTGGTTGTTATGACCAATCTCCTGAATGCAGCTCGTGTTCCCGTGGAAGATCAAGTGGAGGTAGTCAAGATCCAACTGGCAGACATGACTCGAACATGGTGGCTCACTGAGAAGAAATGATTAGAAAAACCTATCACTTGGGAGAAGTTCTCTGAGAGCTTCTATGAACAGTTCTTCCCCAAAATCGCTAAGAGAGGGATGGAGCAACAATTCATCAACCTACGACAAGGGAGCCGAACGGTGGACGAGTACGTCGCAGAGTTCTTGAGGTTGAGCCGATTCGCTCCACAAATGGTAGCAGAAAAAGAAGACCGGGCTAATCAATTTCAGCAGGGACTGAGACTGGACATTCAGAAGTCTTGGTCACACAACAATTAAGAATTTACTCTTAGGTTCTCAGTGCTGCTCGTGGTCTGGAGCAGGTGATGAAGAAGGAGAACAAGAGCAGATTACAGACAAGGCTACTGAAGCGGCCTTACGACCAGGTTATCAGGGGGCCTCCTGCCAAGGCCAGCTCTGCGCCACTGAGCAGGCATTCATTCTCTCCTTCCCCGCCCTGACGGCCTGTGACTTCTACCCGAAGCCGTGACATCTGCGGCGAAATTGCAGGTAGGCGAACAACTAATGCCTTGCTTGTGGATCTGGAGACCACCAGCTGGCAGACTGACCGTCCAAGAGGTAGAGGAGTATCATGCCCATCCCTCCAACACGAGGAGCTCCACTTCCTCAACAGCAACATGTGTTCGAGCAGACCCAAAGGAGGGCTGGAGTTGGTCGTGGGAGAGGACATGCTTTCAACTTGACTGTAAAGCAAGCTGAGGCATCAGAGGAGGTCGTAGCAGGTACCATTTTGGTTCATTCAATTTCAGTTATATCACTATTTGATTCTGGTACTTCACATTGCTACATATCCACTAGATTTGTTATGATGCATTCTATACCCTGTAATTATATGGACACCCAATGAGAGAATAGTACTGGGAACGGGGTTATAACCACTAGTAGGGTATGTAAATCTTGTTCTGTGGAGGTTCGTGGAGGAGAGTTAAGTGCAAATATGTTTATCATAGACACTGGTGGATATGATGTAATCCTAAGCATGTCATGGCTTAGTATCATGCGGAGATCAATTGCGGAATAAGAGCGTGATTTTCAGAATTTCACACCAGTCAAAGCTCCAGTTCGTTGGGGAATCAAAGACATCCAGACAGAAGCAACAAGGGGACTATGCCACTACAGAATCTCAGGAGAAGTCGATACCGGTAGTGGAGGAATTTTTAGATGTGTTTCCAGAGGACCTAGAGTTTTCTATAAAAGTCATCTCGGGTGTTGCCCCAATCTCTAAAGCACCGTATCGAATGGCACCTGTGGAGTTAGCAGAATTGAAAAAACAATTGCAAGAGTACTTGGACAAAGCCTTCATCAGACCCAATGTTTCACCTTGGGAAGCTCCAGTATTGCTAGTAAAGAAGAAAGATGGCAGTAAGAGAATGTGCATTGATTATCAGGAGTTGAACAAGGTCACCATCAAGAACAAATATCCTTTGCCTAGAATAGATGACTTGTTCGATCAACTGACTGGAGCTAAGGTGTTTTCGAAGTTAGATATCCGATCTGGATACCATCAACTAAAGGTAAAGGACATTCTGAAGACAGCCTTCAGGACTCGTTATGGACAATACGAGTTCTTGGTCATCCCATTTGGAGTGACAAATGCTGTAGCAATTTTCATGGACTTGATGAATCGGGTTTTCTCTCCATTCATAGATAAATTTGTAGTAATATTCATTGATGATATCTTGATTTATTCTAAGAATGAAGAGGAACATGCAAAACACTTGAGAATCGTGTTACGGACAGCAGGAGAAGCTCTATGCCAAACTAAGTAAATGTGAGTTCTGGCTTAAGAGCGTGACGTTTTTGGGAATGTTTCCGGAGAAGGCATCTTAGTGGATCCCAGCAAAGTTCAGGTAGTGAAGAATTGGCCCATCCTTAAGTCAGGGACTGCAATTAGGAGTTTTCTGGGGTTAGCTGGATATTACCGGAGGTTCGTGCAAGACTTCTCAAGGATTGCAGAACCTCTAACCAAGTTTACCCAGAAAGTAGAGAAATATTTATATGGATAGCGAAATGCGTCGATGCATTTGAAGAGTTGAAGAATAGATTGATAACGACTCCAATCTTGAAGATGCCCAATGGGACTGGGGGTATGGTCATATATAGCGATGCGTTAAGGAGAGGATTAGGGGGTGTGCTAATGCAACATGGACACGTGATAGCATATACGTCCAGATAACTTAAGCCTCATGAGAAGAATTACCCTACGCATGATATGGAGTTGGCAGCAGTTATTTGCGCCCTAAAGATCTGGAGGCACTATTGTTGGGCGACCAAGTGCTCATGTACACTGATCACACGAGCTTGAAGTATATCTTCACTCAGAAGGAGCTGAACGTGAGGCAGAGAAGATGGCTAGAGTTGATGGCTGATTTTGATATTGATCTGCAGTATCACCCTGAAAAGGTCAATGTAGTACCAGATGCCTTGAGGAGGAAGCCTGAAATATGTATGCGATACAGATCACTCAGCAAAATGAATTGTTCTAGGAGCTGAGGTGAATGGACCTAATGATGTACGAAGGGCAAAAGCTCCCAGATAGTTGATGGCAATGCAAATTTAACCGACCTTATTGGAGAAGATCAGGGAGGCTCAGAGTGGAGATCTCAAGTTGCAAGAATTCAGGGAGCAAGTGAAAGCTGGGCTGAGGTCAGACATACAGATCCATGCAGATGGAACACTCTGTTTCGGTAACAGGATTTGTGTGCCGAAGGGAGAGGTTCGATAAGAAGTGTTAGCAAAAGCCCTTAGTTCGGCTTATTCCATACATCCAGAGGGGACAAAGATGTATCAAGATATGAAGCAACAATTTTGGTGACATGAAATGAAAAGGGATATTGCTCGGTATGTGACAAAGTGCCTAGTATGCCGCAAGTAAAGGCGGAGCATCAGAAAACGACTGGACTTCAACCTCTGTCAATTTAGGAATGAAAGTGGGAGCACATCACTATGGACTTCGTCACTGTCTTACCTCGCAGCCAGAAGGGTAGCAATGCAGTATGAGTTATAGTGGATCGCCTTACAAAATTAGCGCACTTCATTCCTTTCAGATTAGGACAGTCTACAGAGTTGTTAGCAGAGAAGTACATGAAGGAGGCAGTGAGACTCCATGGTGTGCCAGTAGCATTGTGTCAAGACACTAGATTTTTGTCCCACTTTTGGAGAAGTCTCCAAGAAAGCTTGAGAACACGTTTGAAGTTTAACACTGCATATCATCCGCAGACTGATTGACAATCAGAACGGATGATTCAGATTCTTGAAGACATGTTGAGAGCAAGCATGCTGAATTTAAAGGGGTCTTTGGAGGATCATCTACATTAGGTGTAATTTGCCTATAACAATAGCTACCAGGTTAGTATTAAGATGACACCTTTTAAAGCATTGTATGGAAGAAAGTGTAGATTCCTTTATGTTGGGACGAGTGACACAAGACTACTGGGACCAGAGATTATAGCTCAAATAGTGGGGAAAATTAAGATCTTCCGTAAGCGAAAATTAAGATCTTCCGTAAGCGTCTCAAGGCAGCTCAGGATAGATAGAAACAATGAGCAGACTTGAGCAGAAGGCCACTGGAGTTTGAAACTGAAGATAAAATATTCTTAAAGATATCCCAGACAAGAAGAGTAATTAGATTTGGTAGTCGGGGAAAGTTGAGTCCTAGGTTCATAGGATCTTTTGAGATTTTAGACCGAGTGGGAGAAGTGGCTTATAGACTGGCGTTGCCCCTATCTTTGGATGGCGTACATGATGTGTTTCATGTTTCTCAATTGAGGATGTATATCCTATATGACAATCATGTTTTGGATCGTACTGAATTGAAGCTTAGGCTGGATCTATCCTACACTGAGAGACCTATGACTATTCTGGACCAGACCACCAAGGAATTGAAGAACTAGATCATTCCGCTTGTTCTAGTGTCTTGGGGCAGGCGATCTCCAGGAGAAACGACGTGGGGGCATGAGGATATTATCCGCGATCGCTACCTCACCTGTTTCATGATGATTAGGTATCTTCCTTTTTCCATTTGAATTTAAATTTTGAGGACGAAATTTTCTTATTAGGTGGATAGATTGTAATACTCTTATTGTGTAATATCAAAATTAATAATTAAAATGATAATAATAGAAGTGAAAAAAACGTGTGCTTAATTTGCATATGTCAAGATTCGAATTCATGTTCCCCTATACCAAATCCTAAGACCCAAACCTATTTGCCACAATGGCGTGGGAGTATGAGGGTGATCCAATGTATATGAACTAAAGTAAAAGCCAAATTTCAAATCTCAAATTTCAACCGAAAATCTTATTAGATTCTTGCTAATCTTCCAAACAACTAAATCCATCAGTTGTAACCTACCATCTAAAAATCTGAATTTAAACCCTGTGCTAATAAATTAAACATTATCCTGTTATATTCATTCTCCCAAGAAGAAAGAAAGAAACCATAGATCAAATCTCACCATTCTCCATTCTCCTTTCTTCTTAAGCCGATCGCGATTAAAGAAGGTGTTTTAAGGTGTAAAAATTGGGAAGCAGCAAGAGAGAAAAATCCAAGTAAATCTTAATTTTTACGAATTAAAATTCATTTAATTGAAATACCATGTTTAGATTCCTTTTTCCATGAATTTTTACATCAAGAACCCCACCCAAAAATCTAAATAAAATACATAGGATGATATTACCAATACACTATTTAATTTATAGAATTTTTATTCAAAATTTTTTGAAATTTATTTTTCAAAAAAATAAACCTGAAGAGCGGGTCTGCTCTCGGCCATGGCCGACAGCAGCTCTGCTGCACAGACCCGGCTTACAAACCCACGGTTCAAAGACTCGACCGAGTCGAAGACGAGTCAGCCGAGTCGTATCTGTCTCGGTCCACTCCGAGACGAGTCCGAGTCACAAGTCGGTCGACTCAACTCAGAGGAGATCGACTCGACCGAGAATCGGAGTTAACTCGACATTATGATGATGATTTTGTACCTCATCGCAATTCAATATGAAAATAACTACATTAGAATGTATTTATGAATATAGTTTGTGTAATTTACTACATTGTGCATGTATTTTAATATGCTTATACCGACGACGCGTGTATTTATGCATTTGCTTTATGTTTAGTGTGCTAGGTGATATATTTTGGACATGTGATATATGAATGTGGATGTGATGAGGACATCTCTTCAGGATTGCGATTTTACACCAGGAGGCGTCATCGCGCTCTTCCAGTTTGGTTCGATTAGAGCTGGGGAATTCAATCTACATTTTTTTCCTTTTATTGTAATTTTTTATTTGGTTGTTTCTTTTAGTCCCATATCGATTGTCATGGGATATCTCTGTTGATGTAGACCTATTTAAGGTCAAGACTGATATTGTTATTTTCAATTTTGGAATAAATTAAAATTGCTTTTAAAAGCTTTGTAGCATGTGTGCTTTGGGTGAGAAACCCTAGGGAGAGAATCCCGCCCAGTTCCCCATCATGTTGGTATCAGAGCTTAAATCCTTAATTTTTTCCAAAACAAAACATATATATATATATATACACACACACACACAAAATTCTCCTCAAATTTAAACCCCTATTTTCCCTATTTTTTTCTCTTCCCCCTTCTCGTCAACTCAGCGCCACCATCCAAAAAAGAACCAAAAAAAAGAGAGAAGGGAAAGTCAACCTCAGACCTCCCCGCCCCCTTCTCCTCTCAACGCAGATCCAAAATCCCCCCTCTCAAACAAAATCCCATCTCTTCCTGCTCACATCATCGGCGTCCAAGGTCTCCGCCAACGAGATATGTCTGAGCGAGTCAACAATGCCTCCGTTGAGATCCCCACCGCCTCGGAAACCTCCACCGCAACGAGAAACTCTTCCACCTCTCCAAATCGTCGTCGAGCGTCTTCAATTTCATCATCTGGAGCTCCATCGCCATCTCTTCCTGTTGTTACCAAATCGCCGCCGTCAATCCTCTTCATCACTGAATCATCAACGAGATCCATCTGCTCTCTGCAACAGAGCCTCCGTTGAGATCCCCACAGTCTCGGGATCCTACACCACAGCGAGATCTCATCCGTCTCTCCAAATCGTCGTCAAGCATCTTCAATTTCATCATCATCGCGATCCAACCGTCGGCAAGATCTTCTCTTCCACTCCTTTGACTACAGCAGCGATAAACACCATCGACAATCAAGAGCAAGCGGTTGTCGAGATTCGCACCTCCGACATCGGCAGCACCAACCACAATTTGATCTTGTTCAGCGAGTTCCTCTCCAAGACCTGATCTCAAACCTCTCACGCGTTCTGTCGTGCATCTCACTAGCTCATCTGCGACCTCGAGCTCCAACGCTTGCAATTCCAAACTGCGAACCCTGCAATTGCAATGAAGATCTCTATGGTTTTCTCTCAGCAGATCTGGAGTGGTTCACTGTAAAGAGCGTGAACATCTACAACCTGAATTTTGTCCCTATTTCTGAACATCTGCAGGGGCCATCTCACTTGTGATTTGAGGCTCATACGTACAACAACATTAGTCCTGAAGCGATCTCAAGCACGACCAGGGTCCACTGGGACTGTCTTTTCGACTAATCAGGTACTCAGTACTCGGGTATAAATTCCTTTGAATGGAAATTTTGGATACTACTTTGATTTTGTCATCATACTTTCATCGATTATCTGCACATCGATTATCTGCCATCTACATATAGTAAGCGTGTGTATCTGCTTAGCCTTTTATTTGCGACATTCTAATATTAATTTAGGGACTGCTAAATACGTAGTGGATATCGTTGTATAGAATTAATATTTTACAAAATATTGGGGTCTAAATTGCAAATTCTTTTTACATCGCAGTCTCTATTTTACACTCTTGAACTTGCTAGCAAATACATTCGCCTTATTATGCGCTTTATTTTACTGAATTGTTGCTGATTCTCCGCATCTTCTGCATCATCCTGCACAATTGCATTAGAGTTTGTTAGTGACATATAGAAAATAATAAATTGCATTCATTATTATATATAAAAAATTCATAAATTCAGCATTTAAATAGTATTAATAAAAAAAGGTAACTGTGCATGCGTACTCGTAGTGGTAAAGTCTACGACCCTATAGAACCCAATACAGACATGGATCCCAATACTTCTTCGTCTGATATTACCTCACCAACAGATTACATGACTCTTGAAATTCTTAAAACTCTTGAGGAAATTAAGGCCCAAATGAACACCTTAGGTCAGAGAATGGATAGGTTGGAAGTGAAACGTCATAATGGAGCTCGTAATGAAGAGCGTCAACTTAATAATCGTCAAGAGGAGAGGATAAACAGAAATTACAATCGATACAATGAGGATGAACGACACTTGAAGAACATCAACGTATCGAACTTTGACGGCCGCTTGGACCCACAACATTACCTTGATTGGGTAATGAGTCTAGAGCGTTATTTCAAGTGGTATGAGATGTCCCAAGAGCGGCAAGTCCGTTTCACTGCCATGAAACTGGTGGGACAAGCGGGACAATATTGGTCAAATGTTGAAAGACTGATAGCACTACGGAGGCAAAACCGATCCAGATTTGGAATGAGATGAAGGCCAAGTTAAGCTAGAAGTACCTCCTCATTATTTTTCAGGATCAACTGTTAGACAAATGGAGTAGGCTAACACAAGGAACTCGCTCTGCTACTGAATACATTGAGAAATTTAATGAGTTTTTGATCCGATGCAGCAAGTTCGTCGATGAATCTCCAACAGTAACCCTCTCTAGGTTCAGGTCTGGCCTTCGTGATGATCTCCGTAGGGAACTCTTTGCAAGAGGTGTTAGTGATTTAGAACACGCCTATCAGATAGTTCGAGACTTAGATGCGTCTCGAAGATCTTCCTATCAACGAGGTTCAGATTACAAGAGACAAGACGCTAGAACCACCTCTGGACAGTCCAAGCTCAAACCCAATCCTAATAGTTCGGCTCCGACGGTAAATCTCAAGGGTAAAGGCCCAGTCGAGAGCATGCCACGAACCAACCCCCGCACCCAATGCTTTAAATGTCAAGGCTATGGGCACGTAAAAAAGTTCCGCCTAGGTAAATCCAAAACCCTTTCTAAATGATCAATCAGATGAGGTGCAGGACGAACCTCAAAAGGACATTGTATTCGTAGGGAATGCGAGCAGTGATTCTGAGAATGACTTGGAACACGAAGTTCTTATTACTATCAGACATGTTGTTGTCGTTCGATGTACTCTCGGTGAACCTAAGGATATGGTTGACTGACGAAGAACCTCAATCTTCCACACATGGATAAAGATTGGTGAAAAAAATTGTAAAATTATTGTCGATAGTGAAAGTTGTATAAATGCGGCGTCATCCAATTTGATTTCAAAGATAGGGTTAAAACGGTCCCTCACCCTAGTCCTACAAAGTTACCTGGATAAACAAAACATCGATGGAGGTGAAAGAACGATGTCTTGTACCTGTGCAATTTGCCACCTATAAGGATAAAATTTGGTGTGATGTAATAACTATAGATGCAGAACATGTGATTCTTGGTCGACCTTGGTTATTTGATATGGACGTGACTTTGTAGGGAAAGTCTAACACTTGTACTTTCAACTATGAAGGGCAACGGATCAAACTAATTCCGAGTCAACCCAAATCCAAATAAGAGAAAAAGCCAGTGGACACGAGAAAAGAGAAGAATCTCAACTTAATCAGCCCTAAAGAAATTGAACAAGAAGTGATTAGTGGGGCACAAGTCATTGTTTTGATTGCTTGGGAAGTAGCGAAAGAATCTCATGAGACGATTATTCCTGAAGTGGCCCCTATTATCACAAAGCTTGCTGATGTGTTTCCTAACGATCTCCCTGATCAACTGCCACCGATGCGGAACATTCAACATGCAATTGATCTAGCTCCGGGAGTCACTCTACCCAACTTGCCACACTATCGGATGAACCCGATAGAACATGCCAAATTACAAAGGCAAGTTGAAGAATTGTTGAGCAGAGGGCTCATACGCGAGAGTTTGAGCCCTTGCGCGATCCCCGCACCGTTAACACCGAAGAAAGATGGAACATGGTGTATGTGTGTGGACAGCCGTGCTATCAATAAAATAACGGTAAAATACCCTTTTCCAATTCCCAGGTTGGATGATATGCTTGACATGATGACCGGTGCTACTATCTTTTCAAAATAGATTTGAAGAGTGGTTACTACCAAATTCGAATTCGGTCGAGAGATAAATGGAAAACAACCTTTAAAATGAAGGATGGGCTTTATGAGTGGATGGTCATGCCGTTCGGCTTGTCGAATGCTCCAAGCACTTTTATGAGAATGATGACACAAGTATTGCGACCCTTTATCGGAAAGTTCGTAGTCGTATATTTTGATGACATCCTCATTTATAGCAAATCAACAGAGCAACATTTAGACCACCTCACGTAGGTCTATGTAGTTTTGAGAAAGGAGAGTTTATATACCAACCCTAAGAAATGTACCTTTCTTACCGACCGAGTCATTTTCTTAGGAGTGGTTGTTTCTTCACAAGGCGTCTCTGCAGATCCTGATAAAATTAAAACTATCGTAGAATGGCCAGAACCACACAATATTTGAGAAGTGAGGAGTTTTCATGGGTTAGCCACTTTCTACAAACGTTTTATTCAAAACTTTAGTATCATCATGACCCCGATTACCGATTGTTTAAAAAGGGAGGAATTCGAATGGACTAAGGCTGCTGCCAAGGCGTTTCGAGAAATCAAGGAGAGAATGACGGAAGCTCCTGTTATAAGGCTTCCAGATTTCACGAAAGTTTTTGAAATTACTTGTGATGCCTCAAGCGTTGGGATAGCTGGTGTTTTGAGTCAGGAAAAGTATCCCATTGCCTATTTTAGCGAAAAATTAAATGATGCTAGGCAACGATACTCCACCTACGATAAGGAGTTCTATGCGGTAGTGCAAGCTCTGCGTTACTGGCGCCATTACTTGTTACCGCAAGAATTCATCATTTACTCAGATCATGAAGCCCTTAAATATCTCAACTCCCAAAAGAAGTTGAATTTGAGGCATGGTAGATAGATAGAATTCCTTCAAGATTATACCTACGTCCTTAAGCATAAGACCCGGGTAGAAAATATGGTCGCTGATGCTCTTAGCCGTCGTCGCGCCTTACTTTCTGTCATGAGTACTGAAGTGGTTGGTTTCGAGAAGATCAAAGACACTTATGAGTCATGTCATGATTTTGAAAATATATACACTATCTTAAAGGATAGTTTGACTCATGAGATTGATGGTTTTCTTCTGCAAGACGGATATTTGTTCCGTTCACATTTATTGTGTATCCATCGCACCTCATTGAGAGAATTTCTGGTATGAAAATTACACGCTGGGGGTCTTGTTGGACACTTTGGTTGAAATAAAACAATCGAAGCGGTAGAACATCGTTTTTATTGGCCGAGCTTAAAAAGAGATGTTGTAAGGCTTGTTAGTCAATGTCGTACATGTCAACTCGCCAAGCAACGGAAACAGAACACTGGTCTCTATACTCCCCTACCAGTTCTAAACTGTTCTTAGCAAGATATCAGTACGGATTTCGTGTTGGGTCTACCAAAAACAGCAAGAAAGCATGATTCCATACTTGTGATTGTAGACCGTTTTTTCAAGATGGCTTACTTTTTTCCATGTTCCAAACATCGGATGCATCTCGGGTTGCTACAATCTACTTTGATGAAGTTGTTAGGCTACATGGGCTACCCAAAACAATTGTCTCAGACAGGGATGTTAAATTAACGAGTTATTTTTGGAAACCTTGTGGCATAAAATAGGAACTAAACTTCAGTTTTCTACTGCCTTTCACCCACAAACTGATGGACAAACTAAAGTAATTAATAGAAGTCTTGGTAATCTGCTACGATGTTTAGTGGGTGAAAATCTTAGAGCATGAGATCTTATTTTACCTACCGCTGAGTTTGCATACAACAGTTCTGTCAATAGAACCATAGGGATGAGTCCATTTGAGGTAATGCATGGTTATCAACCTAGGCAACCTATAGATTTAATTCCCATGGCACCCCATCATACTAGGATGTCTGAGTCAGCTGCATCATTTGCATCGCACATTCACGACTTGCATAAGGAGATCAGTAATCAAATTCAGAAAAATAATATAAACTATAAAACTTATGCAGATTTGCACAGAAAAGCACATGAGTTTAATATAGGAGACTACGTGATGGTTTGAATTCACCCGGAACAGTATCCTCCTGGTACCGTGAAGAAATTGCATGCCCATAGTGCGGGACCATTCAAAATTTTGAAGAAAATTAATTCAAATGCATATATAGTAGATCTCCCACCAGATTTTGGCATTACTCCCTCTTTTAATATTGAAGATCTGATTGCTTATAAATGGCCAAAATTTTTTCCTGATAATCCTTTATTGGATGAGCCTTTCCATGAGCCAATTTCTGAGAGACCTTATTACCTCCTCTTCCCCAAATACATCCCACCCATATGGCAGAATAGATGAAATTATTGATGATCAGATTGTCTCTACTAGAGATGGTTACCATAGATTTTTAGTTCGTTGGAAAGGATTACCTGATTCTGATAATACTTGGGTTAATCGAGAGGAACTTCAACGGTTAGACTCTGATCATCTGGAGCATTATGGGAGCCGAGGAGGTTCAATTCGACAGAGTCGAGTTTTCCCCAACCCCAGGGGAATGAGGAGGACATCTCTCCCCAAGATTGCGATTCTACACCAGGAGGCGTCGTTGCACTCTTCCAGTTTGGTTTGATTAGAACTAGGGAATTCAAGCTACATTTTTTCCCTTTTATTGTAATTTTTTATTTGTTTGTTTCTTTTAGTCCCATATCAGCTATCATGGAATATCTCTGTTGATGTAGGCCTATTTAAGGCCAAGACTTTTATTGTTATTTTCAGTTTTGGAATGAATTAAAATTGCTTTTAAAAGCTTTTTAGCCTGTGTGCTTTGGGTGAGAAATCCTAGGGAGAGAATCCCGCCCGATTCCCCATCAGGATGTTTACATTTTTTTAAGATTTATCGTGATTTTTTCAGAATTTTTTGAGCTTTCTATGTAGCGTTTTGCGCGTATCGCCGATACCGATCCGAGTCGCCGAGACCGATCCGTCTCAGTGCCCGCCGAATCGACAGCCGAGACCGCGACTGTGAACCATGTACAGACCCGAAGTCGAGTCTGTGCAGCCTTGCCTGCGCCCGACCCGGGTGCAGATCTGCACCCGGGTAAGGATGTGGCCCAGTGGCCTGGGCCGCCACTGCGTCAGGCCAATGTAAAAAAAAAAAATTAAACTGTAGCCCAACCCAACCAGGCCCACAACCTAGTCCAGCCCACATTGTGCTGTCCCAGCCTGCCTGAATCTGACCCGCTAAGTTCTGAATTCGACCCGAGTACAAAACAGACCCGTTAACCTGTTGAAAAATAATTTAAATAATTAGATTAAAATTTCAAATAAATAAATAAATATAGGAATAACAATTTAGATAACTCTCATAAACTACTGAAAAATTTTGGTACCAGTTACTAAATATATTGGATTGAATCACTTCATTCAAAGTCAATAACCTGCTATTGTAATACTCAGACCTATTAAGGGATTTTCATGTTTTTAGCCATTTAAACCCAATAAAAATTAGAAAATAAAATCTAAATAAATCTTATAAACTTAATACATCATCATACAACATTGTTCTACTCTGGACCATCCACATTTGATTAAAACACTAGATAACCTCGAATTAGACCATATTATATAAAGTTCGATAAATTTCTAATTGGAATATATTTAATGTCGATTTCTTCGAATTACAGAAATTGGTACTTGGACTCGTGATAAGTCCAGTTGAGTGTTTTTAACTCACTTTATATATATTATTTTTCTTCTCTTGTGGGATGTCTATTTATTCTTATATTAAATGTCTAATTAGTAAATTGATTGTTACATTTTCTAGAATAAAAAAATTACATTTGAATATTTCCTTGGTTATATGTTGTTGATGTATCTAAAAGAACTATGTGTTTCTGAAAGTTGCTAATATTCTCCTTGCTTGAAAACAATTTGAATATAAGCTAAGTGAACATTTATCAGTTGCTAGAAATATAATTGTTAGAATAATAAATTGTTGCCTTTTGGAAAATATTTAAAAATAATTAAAATTGTCAAAATTTTCAAAAAAAGGAAACTAGATATTGGGTCCTTATGTTATTTACTTATATTTATTATAGGATTAGCCATATTGAAATATAATGACACTGTAATGGACTATGTTACCAACAATATTTTAAAAAACCCGTTATGTAACTCGTTATAACTCGTTACAGAACGTAACGGCACCCAGTCGTCATATAACATCGCAAAAAACGCAATTCCCAGTAACGAGCGTTTTTTGGAGCGTTATGAACGTTACATTACGAAAATAATGTAACATTCATAACTCATGTTATTTACACTGTTTGCTAAATATAAAACAACAAAGTGATTTCTCTCTCTAAACCAAATCGACATGAAATCCTAAATTGGGACGGTGGGTGAAGCATTGAAGCACCCCGATTCCTCCTCTCTGCGGGCGACGGCGACGGCGACGGCGATCTCGTGCGTTTCCTCCTATGTGGTTCCTCTTCAATTGATCTCTCTCTGATCGGCGAGCATCGAAGCACCCCAGTATCTCTCTTCAATTGACGAAGAACTTGTTGTCACAACACTCCAAAAAATCGAAAAACTGCACACCTCTTCAATTGACGAGGCACTAGCTGGTGATATCTCTTCGATCTCTCTTCAATTGATGAGAAATCGCACGACATCGAAGCACCTGCGTTCCTCGATGCTTGCTAAAAAAGTGTTGTGAGACTTGTTAAATGTGTTATATATTGTTTTGATATTTTTAGCTTTTTTTTAATTTTTTATTTATAAAAATTCTTAATATAGTATATATATAATAAATATTAAATCGTGTAACCTACGTTATACGTTACGTTATAACCTATGTTAACATAACAAAGGAAAAATGCTATTGTTTCATTATCGTTATTTTAAACATTGTTACCACAGTCACCAGGAAAATTACTGTTTTATTGTTACACTGCCATCATTACTGTTATTGTTCATGCCCGGTAATTTAGGTGACTTAATCATTTAAACAACTTATATGGGAATGGAAAATTGATAGAGGAGACGGTATTGGTATTTGTATTTTGGGTGGACATTGGATATAGGTTGCGTAACCGAAAGAGCGTTCCACTGCAAGGTTCTTGGGGGATGATTGGCATCACATTTATTCATTATCTACTGTTTACAGTTTTACTGTAACTGTTACTAAGTACCTAGTGGTACGGCCTGATTCCGCGCCAGGAAACTGAGGTATGGTCCCGGGTATGTACGGCACCCATCTAAACCCAGATTCCCGTCTTCAACTATCAATTTCAAATAACTAGACTTTTAACAATAAACATGGAATGATAGAGACTTTGTAATATGACTTTATTATGGATTAATTATATTGTTATGCAATCATGTGGTATATAATACTGTACTTTTAATATGATTTCAATATACCAAGCATTAGCATATTATATGTAAATGTGCATGTGGCTACTATTTTAGCGTGTTTCTTTTACTCAATTTTACCACTCATTAGGTCGCTTATTGACGACCTTGAGATTGCTTGCTCAGATTCTGATCCGAAGACTCCGCATGACCAGGAGTACTTTGAGCACATCGCATATCTCCAGTAGACAGTTATCAGTCTCATACTGTGAGGAACTGTTATTATTTTATTTCTATTTCTACTATGGTTGTAATAAGTGAAACCTTTAATGATATTATTGTACTTGATTTCTTTAAAGCTAGAATAATTGTATACCTTATTATTTGATTTAATGTACTGAGGCTTAACGTATTTGTTTTAAAAGTACGTCGTCGGCTCTCGTCACATACACTATTACGTATATTTTGATTGTGGGGTGTGACACTTATTCTTAGCTTGGCCTTTAGCAACTTGACAAACTAGACAACTCTTCACAAGTGTAGTCTCATCTTTTCCCAGTTGGGGCCAGTTGTATCTTTCTTCAAGACTTGTCAATGTTTTGTCTCTCCCAAAATACCCTACAAGTCCGCCTTCATGCATGTGCCTAATAACTTTCTTCCTCAACGAAGTCCTTGGTACACATAATCAGCTTCCTTTGAGAAGAAATCCGTCTAAGATATGAAAATCTTGTGCAGGTTGTCGCGACAAACACTTTTCCCAGATTTTGACAAAGTCTTCATCCTCTTTGTATAGCTACTTCAGACATTCGAACCTAATGATTTCGCTTTGCAATGAGATCAACATGAAACTCTTCGACTCAAAGCATCAGAAACTTTGTTAGCTACTCCAGATTTGTGACGGATCACAAAATTGAATTGGTCAAAGTAAGATATTCACCTTGCATGCATCTTGTTGATGTACTTTGGGTTCTTGAAGTGTTGGAGTAATTGATGATATGAAAATAGCACAAAATCGCTAGCTATAAGATAGCTCTCCCTTGTCTTCAACGAAAGGTAAACCGCATATAGCTCTTGCTCATATGTAGACCACTTTTGTCGTGCCTCATTTAACTTTTCACTGAAAAAGGAAATGTGTCTCTTTTCTTGCGACAGAACTGCTCCAATGCCCACTCTTAAGCATTACAATCTAACTCGAACACCTTCTCGAAGTTTGGAAAAGCTAATATAGGGGCGTTAGTAAGCTTCTCCTTGATGAGTGCAAAAGCCCTCTCGACTTCGCTAGTCCAAACAGAATGACTCTTCTTCTTCAAACAGTCCGTCATAGGCACTACCAAGGTAATGAAATTGCGGATGAATCGCCAGTAGAAAGTGGCTAGACCATGGAAGCTCCTTATTTCAGTAGCACTCTTTAGTGTAGGCCAATCTCGAATTGTCTTCACTTTCTCCTCGTCTACATGGATCCCTTATGAACTGATGACGAACCCTAAGAATATCAGGCTTATAGTCATGAAATTGCACTTCTTTAAATTGATGTACAATTTACTTGTTTGGAGAACTGTGAATACTTTATGTAGATGCTCGGCCTCACTAGAACTGTATATAAGAATGTCATCAAAGTAGACAACCGCAAACTTGCCCAAGAAAGGCTTAAGTATTTGGTTCATCAATCGCATGAAAGTGCTTGGTGCATTGGATAGTCCCAAAGGCATGACCATCCACTTATATAGTCCTTCTGGAGTCTTAAACGTCTTCTATTCATTTCCCGGCCTAATGCGAATCTGATAATAGCCACTCCTCAAATCAATCTTTCAGAAACGACCCTCCTAATCGATCCAATATATCATCTAGGCGAGGTATTGGAAATTGACATCGGATGGTGATCTTGTTAATAGCTTGGCTATCCACGCACATACGCCAATTTCCATCTTTCTTTGACATCAAAAGGGTCGATACTGTGCATAGACTCGTGCTCTCTCTAATGTGCCATTTCTGAATCAGTTCTTCGACCTTTTCCCTTAGAACTTCTATCCTTTGGATTCATCCGGTAGCGTGAGAGGTTCTCTAAGATGACACACTTTATTCCTTACTGGAAGACATCTGATGCGTAAGGAAGACATCTGATGCACCACATGTGGCAAAATTGTTCTCCAAGAGATTGTGGGACTGCATAGCGTGCCGAGTTCTACTGTTTCAGATCGAGACAATAATTTATGGAAAAAAATTGACACGTCTCTAAAGTACAATAGCACAACATACCCGCGAACCGATGGTCAAAAAAAGTTGTTAACCACACTCGAGACAACTTATTAAGGAGTATATGTGGAGACCGGCAAAGAGTGGGATCAAGCTTTGCCTCAAGCTGAGTTTGCATATAACAATACAATCCACAATTCAACGGCTATGCCACCCTTTTCTATTGTCTATCGAAAGGTACCTCATCACCTCTTAGACTTAGTCAAATTGTCCATTGGCGAAAAGTTTAGTAATGCAGCTAGTGCCATGGTTGAGCAAGCAATAGATGTTCAAAAAGAGTTTCAAACAAGGTTGGAGATATCCAATGCAAGGTACAAGACCACAACTGATAAAAGGAGAGAAAAGGTTTTCGAAGAAGGGGATATGGTAACAGTGTACTTAAGGAAAGAGAGAATCCCTGTTGAATCTTACAATAAGTTAAAGCCAAAGGATAGTCCGTTCAAGATTGTGAAAAGATAAATGAGAACGCCTATGCTGTAGATCTTCCGAGCAATATGGCCATGTCAAAGACATTCAATGTAGCAGATCTCTATGACTATCACCCCACCGAGCAGTTATATCCTTATGATAACTTGAGGACGAGTTCTTTTGAAGAGTGAGGGACTGATACAGGAGATTAAGACAATAGCAGCAGGCTCATGGCAACAGAAGGAGCAGGCATTAGTCGACCGCTCGATCGACCGATCGCCACAGCCAAGATCCCGATCGACCGCAAACTGAAAGGGAATTTTCCCGAGAGTGGAGACTTTACAGTCGGTCAATTGCCCGATCGACGGACAAAACCCGAGAAGCAACGACTTGTCAGTTGGTCGACCGCTGATCAGGAAAAAACCGTGCACAAAAAGTGTCGTTTTGAAATCAAGAGTTAAAGTGCGCGCGCGTTGGCTTCCTCGATACTTCCGTTATAGCATAGAGGCTAAACGGGTCGAATCCACAAAGACGGGAGACGATAGAAACTTTCACGGTATGTTCACGTGTGTGTTAAAGTTTCTTCAACATTTTAAAGAATCAAAAGAAAACAAAACAAAAAATGAGAAGAGAAGAGTACGGTGAAACACGAAAAAGTGAGAATATAGAAAAAAGATATTTGTGATTTTTGATAATATTTCTAAAACAAAGTGAAAAAGACAGAAAACACATGGCTACTAACTACTAATGGCTCCACTAACCATGCTAACCTTTTAGTAATAGTTGCCTCATATGTATCCTTGACCATCACTAGTCCTTGGTTCAAGAATGTTTCAAAGCATGGCCCATAAGATAACTCATCACATCCAAACTCAACAAACAAGTGCAAGGTACACTTAATCTATCAAAACTAAACAAGAGCAAGTATGGAACAAAGTAATGTTAGCTTGTTAGAAAGTTAGTATGTTAGAGTGTTAGAATCCATCATCATAAGTCATCAATGGCTCTTGCAAGAATAAGGTCAAATAGAGGCTATTAGATTCATGTAGATTAAGTAAGGAGTAAGCAAGTTAGTGGTTAGTAGTTAGTTGCCATGAGAGAAAACTAGTGAAGCATGTAAAAGGAGTAAGAGAGAAAAACAAAGAGAGATAAAAGAGAGAACCTTTCATAGAGTGTCACTCTCCATTACAAGCACTCTTTCTTTCATCCTATGTACTCCTATCATCCCTATTACAAGATCTACAAGAAATGAAAAATACAAAAGAGAAAGAAATAGAACAACTAACCCAAACTATCCTATGGAAAAGAAACTACCCTAAAAACTGCACTCAAGAAATCTCTCCCCCTGCTCTGGAGAAATACTGGGCTTTTATAGGCAAAACCAGCGGTATAGGAGGGCCATATGGGGCCACGCGTCGTACTACGCGTGGCTGCGGAAACGCGGCCATGCTGCGACCGCTCGTGCAGCGCCGCAGCGTGGGCCTTGTACCTACAGTATGGGTTGTGTTTTGATCTCTAGTTTCTTATTTTCTACTTCCTGTAGCAGCGAAATGAGCTTCCAAAGTCAATGGCTCTATTAGTATCTAAAAATCATCAAATAAATGGAATTGTTGATTTTTTTCTTCATTCCACACCATGGACCTAGGAACACACAAGAAAATCATTATTTAGCAGAATTTTATAAAGAATAAGTGTAAAATGTGATATGAAATATGCAATATTGGAGACTAATCACACCCTCACACTTATCTTTTGCTCGTATCGAGCAAAAAAAAAAACTAAGAAAATTATTATACCACTTTCGCAGGTGACGTGATTGCACTGAGCGTGTACAATAAGCTGTTAAAACTCTAGGTTTCCCTAGAGAAGGAGTTTTGTCTCCTGAGGATTTTTAGCGAATTACACCCACAAAATCCATAAAAAAAAAATCAAATGTTAGTAGTTTGAAAATGCATTTTGAAATAGAGAAAAGTGTTGAAATATTTTTGCAGAAAATTTAAGCGATCCAAGGTAACAAGTAAACCAAAAATTATTTTTCCTTAAACTGAGTCTAAATGCAAAATCTTGTTATAAATTAAATGTAAGAATTTAAAATTGAATCGATTCTTTGATCTTTCATAAAACTCTTAGAAAAATATGCACTTTGTGAACTGTTAAATTTTAGAATATTGACTCTAACTTTCATGCCATTTATTTGTATATATTTATTTTTTCTTCTCTTAATTTTCTTAAGCTTTCTTATTTACCCGGTAGTGAGCCTTTAACCGGTGACTCCCAAACCAGACGTTTTTATGGCACCAGATGAGAAAACATCCCTTAACCTTAAGGACTCGAGTAAACAAGGCTACAAAACTGAAGGAGATTATTTTGTTTTTGTTCACCGTTTTAGACTTGGATAATCATGCTTCCTGAGGCATAATTACTCAGCTTCAATAAGTGATTTTATCATTATTTTTTTATATTTTTTATAGCATTTTCAGTCTTTGTTTTAATCTCAAAAAATTGTGTAAGTGTGAAGTGCATATATCTAAGGCAAAAAATTCAAAATCAAATTATCTTTCCAATCTTACTTTTTATCCTTAAATTTAAACAATGTAACACCCTGATCCCCGGTGTACGTATCACAGTATCGGTACGCGATACGACGTACAAAATTGATTTGACCTCCGTAGTAGTCCGATTGAGCTGATTTCAGTTTCAAAAATCATTTTCTAATATTTTAGATTTTTCAGGATTTTCTGGAATTTTTCTGGATTATTTTGAAAAATCTCCGTAGTCGGTGTCGACCGATACCGATTACCGGCCTTCCGATTTTTATCTCACAAACGGAGTAGAATTTTGTGAATCCGTTTGCACCGTGTATCTTAGAATCGTGTTCTCTACGTTGGGTATTTTTGGGGATTTTTTTGAATTTATCGAAAATCGGGCCAGACCGGTGTCGCCCGGTACCGGCGGCAGCTTCCAGGATTTTTAATTTGCAAATCGGATAGAATTTCGTCAAACCGTTTTCATATTACGTCTCAGGTGTAACGCCCCGATCCCGCAGGTACGGGGACGTTATGGCGACGTACATACGCAAGGCGGAAAACCCTACGTACGTAGGGTTTTCCGCCTTGCGTATGTACGTCGCCATAACGTCCCCGTACCTGCGGGATCGGGGCGTTACATAGTGGTATCAGAGCCTAGGTTTCACACCTGGTGTGGTAACCATCTGGGTCAATCTTCGGGCTTTTACCAACAGTACAAGCAGATTCAGATTAACTGATCTGTATCTGAATTTGGGGTTCCAGCAACGAGTACAAGAATACCATGACCTTGACAATTCATTTCTTGACTCTGTTTTATTCCTTCCTTCCTTTCAGTTGTCAACCAGGGCATCCGATTTCCTTCTCACTTTCCTTGTATCGTCTTGCTTCCCATCCGTTAGTGTTAGTTCACTCCCATACTTCTTCATCCCGAGTTCCTAGAGATATCAGAGTGCGCAGCGGAAGGATCGTGTACCCGTAACATTTCGGCTTTGGGGTTGACAATCTTGTTCTCACACCTGATTGAAATTGCGAGGACGCAATTTTTTGTAAGGTGGGGAGAAATGTAACACCCTGATCCCCGGTGTACGTATCACAGTATCGGTACGCGATACGACGTACAAAATTGATTTGACCTCCGTAGTAGTTCGATTGAGCTGATTTCAGTTTTAAAAATCATTTTCTAATATTTTAGATTTTTCAGGATTTTCTGGAATTTTTCTGGATTATTTTGGAAAATCTCCGTAGTCGGTGTCGACCGATACCGATTACCGGCCTTCCGATTTTTATCTCACAAACGGAGTAGAATTTTGTGAATCCGTTTGCACCGTGTATCTTAGAATCGTGTTCTCTACGTTGGGGTATTTTTGGGGATTTTTCGGAATTTATCGAAAATCCGGCCAAACCGATATCGCCCGTATCGGCGAGACACTCCGGGATTTTTAATTTGCAAACCGGATAGAATTTCTTCAAACCGTTTTCATATTACATCTCAGCGTAATATTCTCTATTTTCTGTAATTTTCGGGCACTGTTCGGAGATGGTCGAATATTAGGCCAATATAATAATAATTAAATATTATTTTTAAATCTTTTCTTTTCTTTTCTTTCCCCTTTCTTCCTCCCCAAGCCATCTCCACCGCCCTACTGTACACCCACCAACTCCCCCTCCTTTAAATCCCCTTTTCTCTCTCTCTCTCTCTCTTCTCTGTCCTCTCTCTCACTCTTCCAAACTCTCTCTAAACCCTCTCTCTCTCTAAACCCTTTCTCTCTCTAACCTCTCTTCTCTCTCCCTCTCTCTCTATCTCTCACTCTCTCTGCGAATCTTCAGCCAAGGGTGGTCGGTGGCACGCCGGCCACCGGCAGGTCAGACCGGCGGCGCCAGAGGCCGGCCAGGCCTGGCCGGCAGCGCCGGGCGGCGGGCACGCGCCGGGCGGCGCGAGTGGCGGTGGGGGCACCAGCCCCACCCTCTTCCTCCTCCCCTCTTCGCGGTGGGGCCCCGGCCAGGGGCGCCGGAGCAGTGCCGGCGCCGGCGAGCAGCGGCGCCGGCCCGGCGTGCGCGTGCAGGCGGCGGACGCGGGTGGCGGCTGGCGCCCCCTTTCCCGTTCTCTCCCTCTCAGGTGGCGCCGGAGCGGCGCCGTGGTGGCGCCGGAGCGGCGCTGGGGTAGCGCCGTCGCCGGCAGAGCGGCGCGGGTGGCCGCGCCGGCGGCGGGCGCGCGCGGCGGCGGGCGCGCGCGGGCCGCGGGGGGCGCGCGGCGGCAGCAGCAGCCCACGGCTGCTGCTGTCGATGCTCTCTTTTGGGTAAAACCCAATTGGGTTTGGGTTTGGATTTAACCCAAACCCGACCCGTTTATAACCGGACCCGACTCGGTAAAGGTAAATTTTCAGTTTAACCCCTGTTAAATTATTAATTACTTTTAGGCCCCTGTAAATTTGCAATTAAGCCCCCTGATTATTACATATTTGATCCCTGTGTATTCTTTTTAGTATTCGGGCGATATCTGGAGCATCCGGACTCCGATTCGGGCGATTCTGGATCCGTTGCGATCGTGGAGAAGAGAGCTACAGTCCTGTAGCCAGTTTGTGAGTGTTTTCTTTTTATAAATTATATTTCTCATGATTAATATCTTGATTGATTGCCTACTTAAGAATAAAACATGATTAGCGGTAAATCATGATAATTCTTGTAATTCCTGTAATTAAGGCATAATAACGGAATGCTTGGTTAGTTAATAAGATGAGGAACACTAGTCACTATTTGTTATAATTTGGTAAGACTTATATGTAACACCCGAGTAGATGATATAGTCATATCACACCGGTACACTAAATACCGTAGTGCATATATATATATATCGGTTATACTGGATGTCGGTAATTCATGTAGCTTTATGTAGTTTCATGCACACGTCTCACCATTACATAAGTACTGATATTCATGACCCTAAAACTGCAGAAATATACAGATATTCTAGGACACTGGACACCGTCATTTTATAGACGCACTGATCACTGTCAGGACATGCACGTGCACTGAGATAGTACACGGATAGACCACTGCATGGACTACTTCATTTCATGTTTACATACCCATGCTACACATGCCTGCGTTTCATATTTACATATCACTGTTACACATGCCTGCAGTTCATGCTTACATATCACTGTTACACATGCATGCATTTCATGTTTATATATCACTGTCATGCATGTCATGCTTCCCTGTGACACATGCTTATATGGTTTCTCTATATACTCGTCATATGGATCACCATGTCTATTACATGTATTATCGTTCCATGTTACTGTATTCATGTTATATGATTGTTTCCTGTTACTGATATGGATATTCCCGTTACTGGACATGAGAGCTGTTGATATGCGATATGTGGAATTCCACATCTACTGTTCCCGTTTCCCGTTATATGTTTCCCGTTATATTGTTCCCGTTATATTGTTCCCGATATATTGTTCCCGATTCCCGTTATATTGTTCTATGCTATCAACAGAGCCCTGGTCCAGTTATCATGTTACCCGTATCATGTACTGTTATTTGTTCTTGACATATCAGATCATAATGATAACTGGGGTATGGGGGGAGACTTGACGGTTGATTAGATCTTATCGGGTGATGTACTGGATCCATATTGTTCTCCCACTGCAGGGGATGGTAGTGCTACCTACCAATTGCTCCATGAGCTATTGTTACTTGATTATTGTTCCCCTCTTAGCGGAGGGCTCTGGTCTTAGCAGCCAGGGGTTTGATAAAGGCCGTGATCCCGGGTATGCACGGGATACACCTACCCGATAAGAACTCGACCATGGGTTTCCAATTAACATAATAAAACAGTATACACAATAGTGACGTCGGGAACACTTGTTATTTGGTTACTCTCTCGTTTGAATAATGGTACCCGTAGGCCATGTCCGGATGGGTTCGACTGGAGTGCGAGCTCCAGTATGAACTGCCAGTGGTATGGGACACTGGAAGAGAGTAATTAAAATAGCAGGCGGTACTGATTGCTACTATTGTATAAATCACATGACATGCCTGGTACATATATGCTATCTTGTTATTGTTCATGCTACTCTATCTGATATCCTGATACCTGTATACTTGTTACTTTACCTGGCATATGTTATACTTTCTGTGATGGCATACGACGCATGTTCTGTATTGTATATATGATGCTTTCTGTATAGCAGACATCATTACTGTATATACACCACACCGTATAGTGATTACATTGCATAGGCCCACCTGCATGTTCATATTGCATATGCCCACCTGCATGTTCATTTACATCACTACCATGTTCATTTATATCACGTCACCATTTATTCGATAAACTGGACACGACTATAGACATGACCCGATGATAACCGGCTAGGTAATGATGGTAATAAAAGATGACATGTTTCTATATTTGCACTGCTTTCATGTTTATCTAGTTCTACTGTTTATATATTCTTATTATATGATATCACTAGTCCAACCTCATGTATTATATATTAGTATCGTGCTTGTATTACTATTGTATATATTATTGCCTCCTTCATTTTACCACTCACTAGGTCGCTTTCTGACGACCCTGGGTTTGCGTGCCCAGATTGGAGATCCGCGTACCGTAGTATCCGAGAGTACCTTGGAGTCACATCAGAGATTCCTCATCGGGACTATTCCTAGGTATCTTAGTAATTTATTTCCGTTATCTTATTTGTCCCTATTTTTCATATCTGTTATGATCGCTGACCTCTTTCTGCAGGTATTCTTGTACTTATTTCATGCTGGAACTTAGTTATTGATGGAGGTTATTTACTGTACTGAGGCTTAGCGTACGTACGTAGGGTTTTCCGCCTTGCGTATGTACGTCGCCATAACGTCCCCGTACCTGCGGGATCGGGGCGTTACAAACAAGATCTACTATTTTGACTCGGTTTAAAAATTCATAATTTTAGGTCTTCCTAATTCCTAAAATAATCTTAATTTTCTTAAAAATAAATCAAACATTTCTCTTATTTCAAAAAGTTTTGTAAAAAGAAAAGAAAAGGGTTTTTATACAAAAGAAAAATCTAAAAATTTTCTAAAAGGAAGTGTAAAAGAAAGAAAATTTAGAACAACCTATGTTAGTAAACCCTCCCCCACGCTTATCTCACGCATTATCCTCAATACATCGTGAATATGTGTATACATGAAACAAATGAAAAAGGAAGAAAAATTACCTCATGTTGGTGGTCTGATTGGGCCAAGCATTGCTACCCAATCAAGATAATGTGGTGGCTCACGGAACTCACCTTTATTGACCTCTTTTCTATTTACATATTTATAATCCCCAATATTAATAGGATCATGCAAGATCCTATCATAAAAATTATTCCCTTTACATGACCAATTTTGGAAGATCATCACTGAATCATTCTGGTCAATACCTTTGTCTAACAATAGAATGTGATTTTGTAGAATGAATGATTTTGGCTTTGAAAAGAAAAGTTCGGAAACCAATACTAACTCGGAAAAATCAACTTTGGGTTCGAGAGTCAGTTTAAATTCAAGAGTTGAGTCCAAATCAAAGAATTTAATTTCACATTCTATTCCATCAATGAAATGTGACTATCCAAAAGAAGTAGTTCAATTTCAAAATCCATGGATATAGGAATCAATGTTGGCTCGGGAAATGGGTCCAACTTGGGTAAGGATGCCGGAGTCAACATAAATTCAAAGATTGGAATTGAATCATAAAGTTGTGGGTCGGGTTCACATTCATATTCAAGTTCAATTTCATTGAAATGAAAACTTATAATTTGTCAATGAGTTGATATTGGTCAAGTTCAAGATTTTGTAGTGAAATTGAATCTTAGTTAAAATTTTCAAGATTCCATGATTCTTGATTTTCATCAATATGATTAGAAGTGTTAGGAATAGTCAAAGATTGGGTAGGGAGAGTTTCCTTATTCCTACACATGTTTTCCAATCGACTAAGTCCAGCTTCTATCATATTGAAAGGATGCTTTGAAATTTAATCATGGATTCCGTACTCTTTTTTAAGTCGGTATGTTCTTACTGTGAGACTTGAAAAATGGAGTACGGATCTTGGATTTGAAAACTTTGATGAGATTTCCAATCTTCTAGATTTTGAAGTCGTCACTCGAGTTCATCTAAGGCTTCCATCCTCTTTTTTCCGTCAATTGGTTCTTCTAATGGTTGAGAAGTATATGAAGCTAGATGTTGGTAAGGTGGTTGACCATATGACTCGGGAGAGTAGTGTCCCCACTGACTCTGTGAAGAGTGATGATTATTCCAGTCTTGTTCATAGTATTGGGACTGGGGCACATATTGAGTCAGATAAAACCACTCTGGCATACTTGGTTGGTTAGAGTTATGAAATGCCAGGTTTGTAATATTCGAGTCAAAAGAGGTAGGAGTGAAGTATGAATCACTATATGCATTGCAATAATTATAATTGTAATCCATAACATAAAGATGTCAGGAAAAAAAAGCAAACAAACAATCAAACAAAGAAAAAGAAATTTTCAAAAACAAGCCTATACTAGGGTTGACCTAAACCTAGACGACTCCTAACTGATTAGACTGTCCACGGGGGATACACTGTAGAAATCTGACCACAAATTAATCGATCAGATAGAGGCAAGACCAGTAGGCGCCGGAGCAACGGGCATAATTATGTCAAATCACTGTTTTTCGAGGTTTCGCCTCTCAATCCCAACCTTTGACACCGATTTGACAAGAGTCAAACTCTAACAACTTTCCCCTTAGGTTAATCTCCTAATGAGTCCGAGATGTCCCTAGAGGCCAACGTCTGGCAAGTTTTATTTAGGCTTGGGTTGTGTGAATGGGAAGGTGATTTTTGGGCTAAGGGAGGGTAACGACTTACCCACCTCATGTTTATTGAGATATGTCCTTAAGTTCAATTCGTGCAAGTGTGCAATATAGATAAGGATGAACACACAAAGCGGGTAAATCACCCACGTGTTGTCCTAAGCTATATGTAATGCAATATGTACACCTCCGTCAAAATCACAACACAAGAACAAAATACAGTATATTGAAATTGAAATCGACACGTGCCTAAATGCAAATGTCTATACCAATTTATAGCATCCAATTTCTGTATTTTAGTTTATAATTATTACAGTGCACAGGTAATCTAAACAAAAACTAGCAGCAAAATATAACAATATACAAGAATTTACCCAACCACACAAAAGCAAGTGTGGACTTCTGCAATGCTAAAAGTTTGACCTGCACACAAAAAACAAAGAAGAAAAATTAATAAAAAAACGTGAGATCAAACTGTTCCCATCCCCGGCAAGGGCGCCAAAATTTGATCGGGAAAAACCGTGCACAAAAAGTGTCATTTTGAAATCAAGAGTTAAAGTGTGTGTTGGCTTCCTCGATACTTCAGTTATAACATAGAGACTAAACGGGTCGAATCCACAAGGACGGGAGACGATAGAAGCTTTCACAATATGTTCGCGCGTGTGTTAAAGTTTCTTCAACATTTTAAAGAATCAAAAGAAAACAAAACAAAAAATGAGAAGAGAAGAGTACGGTGAAACACAAAAAAGTGGGAACATAGAAAAGAAGATATTTGTAATTTTTGATAATATTTTTAAAACAAAGTCAAAAGAAAAAAACTATGGCTACTAACTACTAATGGCTCCACTAACCATACTTACCTCTTAGTGATAGTTGCCTCACATGTATCCTTGGTCATAACTAGTCCTTAGTTCAAGAGCGTTTCAAAGCATGACCCATAAGATAACTCATCACATTCAAACTCAACAAATAAGTGCAAGCACACTTAAACCATCAAAACTAAACAAGAGCAAGTATGGAATAAAGTAATGTTAGCGTGTTAGAGAGTTAGGATGTTAGAGTATTAGAATCCATCATCATGAGCCATCAATGACTCTTGCAAGAGTAAGGCTAAGTAAAAGCTATTAAATTCATGTGGATTATCAAGTAAGGAGTAAGCAAGTTAGTTGTTAGTAGTTAGTTGTCATGAGAGAAAATTAGCTAAACATGTAAAAGGAGTTAGAGAGAAGAAAATAAGGAAAGATAAAGAGAGAACCTTTCATAGAGTCGCCCTCCATTACAAGCACTATTGCTTTCATCCTATATACTATTCTCTTCCCTATTACAAGATCTACAAGAAATGAAAAATACAAAAGAGGAAGAAGTAGAACAACTAACCTAAACTATCTTAAGGAGAAGAAACTACCTTAAAAACCACACTCAAGAACTCTCTTCCTCTACTCTGGAGAATACTAGGCAAAACCAGCAGTACATGAGGGCCATACGGGGCCACGTGTCGAAGTACGACGCGTGGCTCTACGACATGGTCGCGGAAACGCGGCCATGGCCGCGTTTCCGCAGCAATGCTACGGCCGCTCGCGCAGCGCCGCAACGTGGGCCTTATAACTGTAGTATGGGTTGTGTTCTGATCTCTAGTTTCTTATTTTCTGCTCCCTGCAACAGTAAAATGGGTTTTTTAAGCCAATGGCTCTATTAGGATCTAAAAATCACCAAATAAATGAGATTTTTGATCTTCTTCTTCATTCCATACCATGGACTAAGGAACACACAAGAAAATCATTATTTAGCAGAATTTTATAAAGAATAAGTGTGAAAATATGATATAAAATATGCAATATTGAATATCACACCCCACACTTATCTTTTACTCGTCTTGAGCAAAATAAAAAAACTAAGAAAATTATTACACCACTTTCGCAGGTGACGCGATTGCACTGAGCGTGTAGAACAACCCGTTAAACCTCTAGGTTTCCCCTAGAGGAGGAGTTTTGTCTCCTATAGGTTTTTAGCGGATTACGCCCACAAAATCCATAAAAAAGAAATCAAATATTAATATTTTGAAAACGCACTTTGAAATCGAAAAAAGTGTTGAAATATTTTTGTAGAAAATTTAAGCGATCCAAGGTCATAAGTTAACCAGAAATTATTCTTCCTTAAACTAAGTCTTAATGCAAAACCTTGTTATAAATTAAACGTAAGAATTTAAAATTGGATCGATTCTTTGATCTTTCATAAAACTCTTAGAAAAATATGCACTTTTTGAACTGTGAAGATTTTTGGGATATTGACTTTAACTTTTATGTCATTTATTTGTATATATTTATTTTTTCTCCTCTTAGTTTTCTTAGGCTTTCTTATTACCCGGATAGTGTGAGCCTTTTGCTGGTGACTCTCAAATCAGACGATTTTAGGGCACCAGATGAGAAAACATCCCTCGGGCTTAAGTTTTCGAGTAAACAAGGCCACAAAACTGAAGGGGATTTTATTTTTGTCCACTGTTTTAAGCATGAATAATCATGCTTCCTAAGACATAATTTCTCAGCTTTGATCGACCGATACGCGCGCATCAGCAGTATCTGAAACTGTTTAGGATTTGGTGTTGTTTGATTTTTGTTTCTTTATTTTTAAACTTTCTTTTTTTATTTTGAATCTAGTTTCATAGATAAAATAGGACTTATTCTGAGCATATAAAAGACCCTTGAATCTCTTGTATTTTGTATTCAATTTTCAATCAATAAACTTGAGTTTTTCCTCATATTTGCTCGTGGATTCGAGTTGTTCTTTTGGCTTATGGATTTTGGTCGTTCTTGCTCGTGGATTCGAGTAGTTAGCCCTAACTGCAGATCTCTTTAGGGTTCGTCACGCTAGAATGAGATCTAGCCCGCATCGATCATCTTTTCGCTTTCTCGTCTGCATCAAGATACTCATAAGAGAGATGTTGTGGGTGACGCCTTGGTGGTGGTGATGGTTGGCGTGGTGGTTGACACGAGGGTGGTTGTTGGAAAGAAAATTGTTGGGGTGGAGGTTGTGGATGAGAATTACCTGATGGTGGTAGAGGAAGAATATTTGATAAGCGTTCACGCCCGCTTCGGTACGCAGCATCGGCAAGGCCTCGATCATCGAATTTGAGAGATGCCTCTTGATTTCTTGGACCAGAGTGCCCATGGTTACTCAAGAGCGCCAAGTCTCCCTTCAACAGCGTCAAATCTCGTGGAGAGGCTGGATTGCTCGTCGTCGCCTCCGACCATTGTCGGAGCGTTTGATTAAGCTCTAATACCACTTGATGCAGACGAGAAACTGAAGAAGATGATCGATGAGGGCTAGATCTCGTTTAGCACTGATGAGCCCTGAAGAGATCTCCAGGTAGGGGTTAACTATTCGAATCCACGACCAAGAACGATCCGAATCCACGAGTCAAAAGAACAACTCGAATCTACGAGCAAATATAAGGAAAAACTCAAGTTTATTGATTGAAAATTGAAAACAAAATACAAGAGATTCAAGGGCCTTTTATAGGCTCAGAATAAGTCATATTCTATCAATGAAACTAGATTCAAAGCAAAGAAAATTTAAAAATAAAGAGACAAAAATAAAACTACACCAAATCCTAAACAAGTTCAAATACTACTAATTCGCGCGTATCGGTCGACCGAGCGGTCGACCGACTGACAAGTTGTTACTTCTCGAGTTTTGTCGGTCGCCCCTTCGACCGACTATAAAGTCTCCACTCTCGAAAAAAATTCCGTTTCAGCTTGCGGTCGACCGGGCAGTCGATCGGGATCTTGGTTGTGGCAATCGGTCAACCGGGCCTTCGACCGTTGAAGGAGAAGTACACTATGTTTTTGAGATGCAACCTCAATTCCCAGAAAATATTTAGGCTTACCCAAGTCCTTGGTCACAAAATAACCTCTAAGATACTCTTTTGTTTCTACTAGGCCAGTTGAATTACTTTCAATCAGTAGAATATCATCAACGTACACTGCCAAAATTACTAAGCCAGACTTAATATGTCAAACAAAGACAGAGTGGTCTGAGTGACAACGATAAAAACAAATGTCAGAGATGGTGAAGCTAAGCTTCTCAAACCATGCTCGCGAACTCTGTTTGAGCCCATATATTGCCTTCTTGAGATGACAAACTTTATTTTTCCTCTGAGCAAGATACCCCAGATGTTGCTCCGTATATACCCACTCCTTCAAATCACCATACAAGAAGGCATTCTTGACATCTAGTTGAAACAAAGGCCATGACAGATTGACAATAATAGAAAATAGAATCCGGATGGAGTTCAACCAAGCAACTGGTGAAAAGGTTTTAAAGTAATCCATGCCATAAGTCTGAGTATAACCTTTGACAACAAATCTGACCTTATATCGATCCACTGAACCATCTGGACGATACTTAAAAGTATAGAACCAACGATAACCCACAACAATCACATTTGTGGGTGCAGAGACTAACATCCAAGTTCTTCGAGAAATAAGAGTATATATCTCCTCATTCATGACCTGCTTCTAGACAGATACCAATAAAGCCTCCTCACATAACCTGAGTATAAATACAGAAGACAAAGACGGACAAACTGGCGAAAAAAGGGATTAAAATGATCATAGAAAATGAAATGAAAATAGGATGATCAGTACAATATCGTTTACATTTGCGGAGGGCAATGGGAACACAAGATCAAAGGGAGGTGCTGATGGCTGATACGATGGACCTTCCACTGGAGAGGAGTCGGCCGGAACTGATTCAAAGACAGAAACTTTTTGCCAGTAAGTGAAGACGAATCTAAAATCCCGAAGAGAATTTGGAGCAGGTAGCTCTATAGTGTCTACTGGTAACACAGGCGAAAAGACATCAGAAACATGAGCATTTGCAGACTACATAACAGACGGTGGAAGAGGGATAGACTCTGATGCAATAACTAGCCCTTGTGAAGAGAAGTATGAAACAAATTCAAAGAACGTAACTTCTGCACACAAAAAATACTTTCTATTTGAAGGATTATAACACCAATATCTTTTCTAAGTTCTAGAATACCCAACAAGTACACATTTAACGGACCGAGGAGACAGTTTATCCAAACCAGGCGATAAATCCTGAATAAAACATGTACACCAAAAATACGAGTAATGAAAAAGACACTTGTCAAGATAAAGACAGAAAAATAAAACTTTACCATTAAGAACAGTTGAAGGCATCCTACTAATCAGATTACAAGCACTTAACACAGCATCAGACCGTGAAATTTTGGAACATTCATGTATATCATCATGGTTCTAGCAATATCTAAGATGTGTCTATGCTTGCGTTCAGCAACGTCATTCTGTTGGGATGTGTGAGCGCAAGAAGTTTGGTGAATAATTTTATTCGTAGAATAAAAAACAGACATCATTTTTCACATATTCCAATGTTTTATCAGCACGAAGCACATGAATAAAAGTAGAACTGATTTTTTATTTCATTAAAGAAAAATTCAATAACACCATAAACTTCAGACCTCTTTTAGCAAATAAAGCCAAATCATGCGAGAGAAGTCATCAACAAAAATGAGAAAATATCTAAAGCTTTTAACTAAAGGCACACGACTAGAACCCAAACATCTAAATGAACTAACTTAAAAGAACTATTGCAATTATTGACTTGAATCTGATAAGTGACACAGTGATATTTGCCCAACTCACAAGACGCACGACCTAAAGTGAAATTGAAGACTTAATAGAAACTACAGACCGAAATTTTTGCACAGAAGGATAACCCAGACGTCAGCTGGATCAGGCTGACCTGCAACAAAGCTAGTAAGAGACACTTTATCATCCAAACAGTACATGCCTCTACTTTCATGTCCCAAGCCAATTCTCCTCCCAGTTGATAGGTCCTGAAAAACATAGTGGGAAGAAAAAAAGTTATTTTGCGGTTATTTTACTTGCTGAACTGACTGATGAATAATAAGCTAACAGAAAATTTAAGAACATATAGAACACTAGTAAGGGTCAAGGATGGGGTAGCGTGAACTACACCATTGCCTAATACATGAGATTTGGTACCATCAGCAATATTAACAGAAGAAAGTTTATTTGAAAGATGTAACGGGACAAATTTTTGCTTAATACCTATCATGTAGGATGAGGCCCCTGAGTCTAAGATCCGAGGCTTTTGAGAAGAGACAATATGTGCATTCATACCTGAAGATGCATGAGTCACTGAATGACCATTCTGATAGAACTCGAGCTGACACAGTCTATCATACTCGTCCTGTGATGGACCACAGTGGAAGAGCTAAAAGAAGCAGAGAGAGTGGTTGAAGGAGCATAAGTAGCATTATTAGGGGTAGGAGAGTCAGTATCAGACAGCTGTGTCCATTCAGGGCGACCAAATTTCTCCCAGCACTTCTCAGATATATGATTATTCCTCCCGCAATGCTTACATTATCATGACCCATTTTCAAAGCCATTTGTCTACCACCATAGGGTCTATGTCCCCCTCCAAATGAGTCACGTCCTCCAAAATCACGACGCATCCACAACCTATGCCTCATCCTGAGACCATGACAGACTGCTCAATAGGTGGTGCAAGAGAGCTCCAGTAAATGCCTGTATAACTCTGTAGAAAGTAATAGTCAATGTGAAAATACTATCTCCTTCAAGTATCTAACCAGCACATGTGATCACAATGAGGGACTAAAGCCAGATAAGAACTTTGACACTATGAGATCTTGGCGGCATCCCCTCAATGTCGCTACATCAGTAAGAGCAGGCTAATGCATCTCCAACTCATCTATCAGACTCTTGAGTTCTCCACAGAACTCAAGCACAGATCGATCTGCCTGCTTGAGCTCAAACAGGCGTTCATAGATCTCAAATATCCTCAAAGGATTCTTCTCATTCTCATACATCATCTTCAGAGTATCCCACATCTCCTTAACAGTAGTTAAGAACATGACACTACCACTAATCTTCTCCTCTAAGTTGTTGAGGAGCCAGGTCATCACACAATATTCACTAAAAAGCCAGGTCTCGTCAGTAGTAGCAGGTGAAGGATTAAGTAAATGAGCTAATTTGTTCTGAACACCGATGAACATGTGGAAAGCTTGTACCCACAACAAATAGTTTGACCCATTTAGCTTCATAATAGTTCCCAAAATAGCCTTGGGACTAAACATCCTGGTAGCAGGGGGATAATCAGAGTGGAGGAGGAACTTGTATCATTTGACATCGTAGCCAATCACAGAAAACCAAAAACAGCCAGAAATAGCCAGTAGAAAGCCAGTAAATCAGAGGATACCTGATATAATTATCAAAGAGATACATAGAAAGCCAGAGAGGATTAAGCATAACCAGATCAGGTCTGGCCGACCAGAGCAGGGTCGTGGAGCATCGGAGATGTTCGTGGAGACCGAAGGAGGCAGCTGCGGTGATGAACAAAGCTGCAGAAGAGCCTGAGACACTGGAGGTCTCGAGGCTTGTGAGGTGTGCAGGAGGCGTCGTCGAGGGTTATGGGATGTGCAGGAGGCAACAGGGATGGCTGTGGGATGTGCAAGAGAGAGGAGAAAGGAAGAAGTGAGGATGACAGCGCTTAGGGTTAGGGTTTTGATTTGCGCTCTCATACCATGTTAGAAAATAAACCCCAAAAAGATCAATCTTTCATATATATATATATATATATATATATATATATATATATATATATATATATATATATATATATATATATATATATATATATATAGAGTACAATAGATGATGGGTAATGGGCCTAAGCCAATAACCCAATTAGGCAATAATTTAATATCCAAATCTAACAGAGATTAATAAGGCAATGATAATGTTAATCTCATACTATGACTGATATTCTAACTACAATATTTTTGTGAGAATATTCTAACTACAACTGCATCTTTGAAATGGAGGACATTAATAAGAATAATAGATACCCACAAGCAATTGACGTGCAAATCAGATCCATATAAAAATAAATCTGGCCAATTGAACCATGAGGTAACTCCAAGTAGCTGAATAAGTGAGATAAATTGTAGGGTTGCACGAAAGGGGATAGGTTAAGAATGACTTAGCAATGCAATGGGATATGTATATATATAGAGTAAGGCACGACCTTGTGCCTAGTCTTAGTCCTCAAGAAACAAATTGATCATTTCCTTGATTATGAATAAAGTATGACTAGTTGTCTTGGCAAATATTCATTTAAATCGATAGTAGATTAGGTTCTCATCTGATAAGGAGCCTGTTACAGAAGCTTGAAGGGAATGATGTAAAATAACCAAGAAAACACAAATGTGAGAAGCAGGGCAATACACCACCATCTATCTATCTATCTATCTATCTAATAACAAGGGAAAATAAAATAAATACATACGAGTAATAGTTACCCTTGAGAGGATGTCGTCTGAAAGAGCGAGATGGGTATGGCAGTGCTTGCAGCTGTAAATCTTCCCGTCAAGATGGATCACAAACAGACGACCCATCAATCAATAAGGTTGGGGAATTCTAATTTTATGCTCTCCTCTCCTTCCTTGTGTAATACTCTAGTCGTCGAGTCTAGACTCTAGTAGACAGACAGACTACTACTAATAGACAATTGGGATCCTAGACTAGATTATCATCGACCTACCGCTGCCTTCTTCCGCGAATTTATTTGTGAGTTTAATGTGGGGGGGAACGCAAAAGAAAAGAAAAGACAAGGAGAAGGGACTTCTAATTAAATTGCTGAAAGGTGAATTGAGAGAGAGAGAGAGAGAGAGAGAGAGAGAGAGAGAGTGAGTGTATGTCGGAATAATTAAGCAAAAACAAATCCAGAAACCGTGGGCTGAAGAAGACTCAGGAATTAGGACAGAGGAAGAGGAGGGATAGGAGAAGAGGAGAGCATCAGTCGCCCAAACCCAAGGAGAAAGGGAAAGAAACGAACAAAGAGGTGACGACGGACAACAAAGCCACGGACTGACTCACAACTGCTGCGGTGCTAGTGTGCTGTATAAATTCCAACATGTATTGTCCTCCAGTATTGGATTGCGGGCCTCATGGGTCTCGGGGCGGCATCAGGCCGGGTCTCGTGGATTTTCCAAACCGGGCTGGGCCTGAGAGGACCGTCCTGTCCGCAGGACCGTAACCACTAACACAATCATAATTCATAAACAAACCCAGTCAGTGAGTTGGACTTGCCCCTGGTTATAATAACTAACAACAGTTAACAAGTTAACATGTCCGTGTGCAGTGGTTACCTAGCGAAAAAATAAAATAAAATAAAAAAATTGTCTTTGCTGTAAATGAATGAATTAGGATTATTGATTATCTATTATTAGTCAAGTTCCCCTGCCTCACCTCACTCTCACTGTCAACGAACGTAGTCTGTATGGATATCTCCTCCTGTGTAACCACTCATCAATGAGCGGCTGTGTGTTTGCTTCCTATCTAACATTATCACCTCACCTTCCACTCCTCGCGAGCTATATATCTATATTTATAGTTTAGTATACACCATATCATATGGTGTACAATACATACCCAGCCTATCTCTCTGCTAATTAATAATAATAATAATATCTCCCAGAGCTTGGTAGTGGAGGCATGGCTGGTGGTGGGACATCATCATCAACATCAACATGGGAGGAAAGTGTAGCTGCATCGATCAACACCGTGTACCTTCTCTTCTCGGCCTACCTGGTGTTCGTAATGCAGCTTGGCTTTGCCATGCTATGTGCCGGCTCTGTCCGGGCCAAGAATGCTATGAACATCATGCTCACCAACGTTGTCGATGCTGTTGTGGGAACTATTTCCTACTACCTCTTCGGTTTTGCCTTTGCCTTTGGCTCCGGTTCCAACCCCTTTATAGGAACCACCCTCTTTGCCCTCAAACATGTCCCCAATGAAGATTACGACTATGCCTTCTTCCTTTACCAATGGGCCTTCGCGATTGCCGTGGCTGGGATCACGAGCGGTTCCATTGCGGAGCGCACTCAGTTTGGTGCCTACCTCGTCTACTCCTTCCTGCTCACCGGCCTGGTCTATCCTGTTGTGGCACACTGGGTATGGTCCCCTGCAGGATGGCTCAGTCCAACTGCCGCTGCCGCTGCTGCTTCACCACCACTGCTCTTCGGTTCGGGTGCGATCGATTTCGCCGGGAGTGGGGTGGTGCACTTGGTGGGTGGGATTGCAGGGCTATGGGGGGCTCTCATCGAAGGACCTCGCATGGGGAGATTCGATGCGTTTGGCAAGGCGGTGCCCATGCGCGGACACAACGCGACGCTGGTGGTGCTGGGCACCTTCTTGCTTTGGTTTGGATGGTTTGGATTCAATCCCGGATCCTTCAATCAAATCCTCCTCCCCCCTTCTTCTCCTTCGACTTCCACACACAACAACCATGTGATAATGGGCCACTGGACTGGAGTGGGCCGCACCGCAGTGACCACAGCACTGGCAGGCTCCACTGCTGGGCTCGTCACTCTCTTCGGGCGTCGGTTCCTGGTGGGGCATTGGGATGCGCTGGACGTGTGCAATGGCCTGTTGGGGGGGTTCGTGGCCATCACATCTGGTTGCTCCGTTGTGGATCCGTGGGCCGCAATCATCTGCGGTTTCGTTTCGGCTTGGGTGTTGATAGGCCTCAACATGTTGGCCCTTAAGCTTAGGTATGATGATCCGCTAGAAGCGGCCCAGTTGCACGGGGGATGTGGGGCCTGGGGGCTTATCTTCACTGGGCTATTTGCAAAAGAAGAGTTCGTGGTCCAGGTTTACAATAATAGTGTGAATGCCAGTAATTATATTGTTAACGTGACCGAGGTCGACGGTGATTTAGGAAACAACAACAACATGATGATGATGACGATGGAGCGGCGGCCCTTTGGGTTGTTGATGGGCGGTGGATGGGGCTTGATTGGAAGCCAGTTGGTGGAAGTGATTGCGATTGTGGGGTGGGTGACTCTCACCATGGCCCCTCTCTTCTATCTCCTTTATAAACTTAGTCTCTTTAGGATCCCTGTAGACGAGGAGGTCGCGGGCTTGGACATATCCAGTCACGGTGGCTACGCCTACAACGACCATTCCCAGGATAACCATCCTCGATTTTATGCAGACTACGTCACTGTCCAAACCGCCACCGGGGCTGCAAGAGCTTATTAATTAATCATTCCAACAACACCATTAATCTATTTAATTATCATCTTCATGAAATTAATTAAGCTTCCGTTCTCGCGCGCAACTATAAGATCTTGGTTGTGGTTGGTTTATTCTTGGGCGCAGCTATAGTTGCATGTCCCCTTGGCGCTCTCGTCCCTATATTGTATTGTAATGTGTTGTATTCAATACGACGCACCCTGTTTATGTGTAAAAATTTCATCTCAATATATTTAACCCATCTGTAAATATATAAAATCCACATATTGCAATGCAGTGACCTTTTCTGCCTATCATTTTAAATCTCGGTGGCTAAACACCCTCAAACTAATTTCTACGTGATAAGATGCTGATGGCTGGGTCTTTCCTCTGTGTCTGTGTGTGTGTGAGAGAGAGAGAGAGAGAGAGAGAGAGAGCATTTATGTCTCCATTTCCTTCAAGGGAAATTAAGTCGATTGATTGATTTCTTAAGAAGAAAGTCGATTGATTGATTTCTTAAGAAGAAACTGATCGGAGTGAAGAAGATGTTAACATTTTGGGTGCCTCAAATTTATTGGAGAAGAAATTGGGTGAAAATGGAGAAGTTATAAACTTCAGAGATCAAGAACAGACATGCACGAAAAGATGTGCACAAGATAAATTAACTGATCCAACAATCAAGTTGACTTATGGCACATGATCAGTCGACTTATGGCATGCAAGTTAGTTGATTGCGTTGCAACGGAGAGTTGAGAAGCTCAGTTAGTCGACTAATTAGTAGGATTAGTCGACTAACAGACATTCTGAAATTTTCTGTTCTGGTTCCAATTCCAATTCGAGTTCAATTCAAGTTTCATTTTTTTTTGGAGGAGGTGTTCGTATTGCTGGAGTTTATGAAGAACTAGGATGATCCTAGGAGTTTATAAAAACCCCTTGGGGTAGCCTTCAAAGGCAGGTCAAAAAATCAAGAACAATTGAGAGTTTCCATCATTAAGAGTTGTGAATCTTATTATTTTATTCTCTATTTTCAATAAAGTTTTATCCATCCTCCCCATGAACGTAGGCACGACTAGTCGGACCACGTTAAATCTAGTGTTCTTATATTTGAATTGATTAGTTTTATTACTTGCTAGTGGTACATCGCTCTCACGCTTCCGTTGCCGAGTCTCTCAGTGTTCTATTTTGTTGTGTCGCTTTCACAACAATTGGTATCTGAGCCATGCTTCGAACTTAGCCGTGTTTGTGGTAGGTGTTCGATCCCCCCAGGGCGCAAAGGGTGTAGTAAAGTCCTTGTGAAGCTAGTTGGGCTCTCGAAGAGTTGGCAACAGAGTCCTACTTCACGTAATGTCTTCCGTGTAGTAAAGAGGAGTAATAAGGCTGCAATTTGTGTTTCACATAAGGCGTGTGAACCCAACACAGTGAAGAAGATCTTAATGGAGCATATGGTCTTCTCGGTGTAAAGAACTTCCATGTGTGAAGAAAGATGAGCTTACATTGAGACTCTTGTTCGAGGGAGAATTGTTGAGTTAGATGTCGAACAAATAGTCCCACATTGGCTAGACATGGGAATGATCTTATGTATATAAGGATTTAGGCAACTCCTCCTAGAAGACTAGTCTTTTGGGATAGTGCTCCAAATCCTTACAATTGATATCAGAGCAATGGCTAGTAAGACGATCACAACAATCAAGCTCGAGGTGGGAAATTCAATGGAAAGTTAAACTGCTTGTTGTGGAAGATGCGGGTAACTATGTTGCTAGTGAAGGAAGGCACACACAAGATCTTACTTTGTTACTGAGAAGTAGCCATTAAAGATGAAGGATGATGAGTGAAATGACATCAACTTTCATGCCAAGGCGATGATCATAATATGCATATCAGATGAGATCCTCTATAACTTCATGAACGAGGAGATAATTGCTGAACTTTGGTATAAACTGGTAAGCCTTTACATGACGAAGAGTTTGTCAAACATGCTCTTCATGAAGAAGCAGTTGTACATCCTTCAGATGAAGAAATTTACGCCTATTTTACAACACCTCAATATCTTTAATAGAATCTTGAGTGATTTATTGTCTCTGGAGGTAAAGCTAGAAGAAGAAGATAAAGCTCTTCTGTTATTCTCTTTTCTTCCATCAAGTTATGATCACTTGTCGACCACCATCATCTATGAAAATGAGACCTTAGAGTTGAAAAATGTCAGCAGATGCTTCAGAACAACGAGCCGATAAAGAAGACAGATTTCACAGAGTAGGCAAGTTTGGTTGTCAAAGGGATGAGGGAGAAATCACAGGGTAGGGGACCCAAAAAGGATCCAAGCACTTCTAGCAGTGATTCCTGCTACTACTACAGGAAATCAGGGCACATCAAGAAAAATTATTTCAAATACAATAAGATGTTGAAGAAGAAAGGCGGTAAAGATATATATGGGAATAGTACCAGTGAAAAGTTAGAACAAAACGGTATTGTTGAAGAAGTAGTGAGAATCCATGTGATGTCCTAACAGCTCAATCAGAAAAGGAAAAGTACTTAGATGCTTGGTTACTTAACTCAGGGTGCACAGATTATATGTACTCAACAAGGGAGCGGTTCAGTACATACAAGCCTTTTGATGGAGGTAGTCTTGGTGGGTAGGATGTCGTGTGCAAGATAATTGGTATTAGCAACATCCAAATGAGGATGTTTGATGGACAGATGCGAACCCTCACGAACGTGTGTCACATTCCGGATCTAAGGAAGAACCTTCTCTCGTTGGGAGCATTGGAAGCTCAAGGGTGCAAGTTCTCAGGTGCAGATGGAGGTATTAAAATTACAAAGGGCTCCATGATAATTCTCAAAGGAGAACGGACTGGGAACTTGTACAAGACGATCGGGAGCATTATTATTGGTGAAGCTTCAGCAGCAGCGGAGAAGGAAACTACAAGACTTTGGTGCATGCGTGTTGGATACATGAGTGAGCGAGATCTTCAAGCCCTATATAACAAAAGAGTATTACCAGAGATCTAATATTGCAAACTCGATCTATGTAAATTTTACATTATGGGTAGACAACATAGGGTAGCTTTCTCTAAATCACAGCACAAGCCAAAAACTTACTAGATCTCATACACATGGGTCTGTGGGGACCTTCACCAATAGCATCCATTGGGGGTGCAAGGTACTATGTCATGTTCATAGATGACTTCTCTAAGAGAGTTTGGATGTACTTCTTGAAGCAGAAATCAAAGGTATTTAAGAAGTTTAAGGAGTGAAAAACTATTATGGAGAATTAGAAAGGGCGAAAGGTGAAGTACTTGAGGTTCGACAATGGAGGCGAGTATACCTCTGCAGAGTTCAAATCTTACTTGGAAGGTGAAGGCATCAAACACAAGCTGAGTATTTCAGGTGACCCGAAAAGAATGGAGTAGCAGAGCACATGAATCAGACATTTATAGAGTGTGCCCACAGTATAAGGTTACAGGCTGACATGTCAGGAGAATTTTGTGCAGAAGCGGTAAGTCATGCATGTTCTCTAGTTAACAGGTCACCATCTATAGTCGTTGATCCAGATCTCAGAGGAGATATAACGAGGAGAATCTATAGATTATTCAACCTTATGAATTTTCGGTTGCCCAACGTATAGCTTGGTTGATAGTCAAAAAAGAAATAAATTGGATTCCAAGTGCAATAGATGCATTTTCATCACGTTCACCAAAAAGTCAAGGGTTTCAGACTTTGCGATCCCAATACGAGCAGTGCCTTTACTAGCAGAGATGTAGTTTTTGATGAAGATTCAATATTGTAAGAAAAGTCAGAGACGGATAAGGTGCAAGATGAAGATCCAGACAGTTCAACAAATTTTCATACAGAGGAGGTTGAATTTTTAGATGGCCCTAACAAGCCTGACGGGTCAGATGAAGACACCTCAGATGCAGATAGTGATGAGCAAGAGGTTACTCAGTAGTAACATAGACAGTTGAGGTGATCAAATAGAGTTTCAGTGCCACCAATAAGATATGGCTGAGAAGATGATCATGTCTCATTCGCATTAATAATAGAAATATGAGATCCTATGTAATGGTCATAGTTTCTAATATCCTCAATTAACATAACAACTCTTATTAACCAACAAATTATTCTTATCATATCCAAAATTCTTGAAAATTTTGGCAGCATGTCCTCTGTATATGCGGCTCTGTCTGCTATACAAAATATACACATACATCATTTCGGTCAACATCAACCTACTTATCATCATATAAGTACCATGGCTCCAGAATTCAACCATCATATAACAACTTCTCACAAATATCAGTTACTTGCATACACAATTCATAATTTTGGATTAACATCACCTTCTCATATAGATACACAATAATATATGCTCGAGAGTACCCCTCTCGACATCCATAATATAATACAGAACTATTTATACGATGCCCCGATCCCACGGGTACGGGGACGCCACTGCGACGTATATACGCAGGTCAGAAATACCCTCACGTATATACGCTAAGCTTCAGTACAGGCAAGAATCAGAGGCGGAAGCACAGTGGTAATATACATTCCAATAGAATAGTACAAGTACATGTTTATCACATAAAGTGATACAATATTACAGGAATATTACATCACTAGAAAATACAAGAGTACAATACATGAAGGGATATACATAATAAAAACTAAGAGATGCTCACGATACGGCAAGAGGGACCTCGAGAGCCAAGCAGGAGAAAAGCTGGGAGGAAGAACTATGGCGATATCCGAGCTTCTGCTGCACTCCGACCACCACGGGAGGATCCGCTGCGCACTCTGATCAGCTACAGCAAGATCACCATGGTCTAAACTCTAGGATCTGAACATGAGAATCTAAGGTTGTTAGTAACCCAGCGAGTACATATTACAAAGCCAAATGGCATGCATAACAGGCACACGTGTACATGATTAAGTGATGTGGTTCAGGCATGCAGGTACAGGAAATGACAAGTAATATGTGAAATCACCTAGAGGGGGGTAAATAGGTGATAATGTTAATCAATGCACAAATTTAAAATGATATGTGCAACGATCACTCGAAACAAGATTAGAAGCCGAATACCCCGTGAAGGGCTCTGAACTCCTTCCTCGTGATTCCTTTAAATAAGAGTTTGAGGTGCGCAATGCAATCTTGTTGTGAGAGTATTAATCGACAATATAAGAATGAATGGAAAGCAAGTAAATAACACAAGTAAACCAATCGCAAACACAGAGATTTGTTTCGAGGTTCCAGCACCCAACTCTACGTCCCCGCCTTCACCCAGAAAGATTTCTGATTCACTAGAAATTTCATAAAAGATTACAACCACTAGGGAGTACCCAACTCCTCAATCACACTCCTCTAGTTCAGAGGTAGTGGAGCCACAAATACAATAATCACTTGGTGATCAAAAGACCACAAACTCTCTTTTGAAAAACTTTTCTTTACAAAACCCTAGAGAATAATGTATAGGATTGAAGCTCAAGATTTGTAAGTGAAAAATAAAACAAAGTAGAAGAGAGTTATGATTCAAAAACTTCAGAGAAATATCAAAGAATAGAGCACAAAAACTTAAAACAAAACTTCTTTCAAAAAGACTTAAACTTTAATTTCTTTTGCAAATGTTGTTGTAAATCTCCTCAATCCCATCCACCCCTATTTATAGGATGAAGGTAGGGATTAAAGGGTAAACACTTATTTTGATTAATCAGGAAAGATAAGACCCAAAACCAGTCTTAAACCACGTTTGGAGAATAAAAATACGTTTTAAAACTGGTTTAAAAAACTAGCCGTTTAGGCTGAGAAAACGCTCACGGTCGACCGGCGGCCGGTCGACCGGTTTTCAAAAACATTTGACCGTCACCAGCCCACGGTCGACCGCCCGGTCGACCGTCCCAAACAGAGACTAGGGTGCTTTCAGTCGGCCGAATGGGGTACGGTCGACCGCCCGGCTGATCAACATGATTTTATACCATTTTTTATACTCCTAATTATCTATCATTTGTTTATAAATAATGTTAATCGGGTATTTTTAGTCTATTTTGCAAACAAAGTTATTAGGAGAAGACTGGACCATAAAAGACTCTTTCGAGACCGTAAAGCGCATTAAAAAGAGTTGAAGGCGAGATAGGAGGCTTGACATTGCTGGGATCAACGTCTAAAACTGAGATCAAAGAAATTTACGATCAACTCGGAAGAGTTCGAGAACAGTTGAAAAAAAAAACGCAATTTTGCAAAAGTCAGGGGCTTAAACGCAAAATGGACTGAGATGTAAAAGTGCAAATTAATGTAATAATTCTCCTTGTAATTTTGTAACTGTTTTGGACTTTTATGTAAAATAATCAAAACCCTAAGCCTATAAATAGCCAAGGTTAGGGTTTTGAGAGGGGATTCTTCTTTCACTTGTACGTATGTTTTTTTTAGATCTGAGGATTTGAGGCTTTCAATTTTTCTTCTCTCAGCATTGTTATTTTCGTTCTTCTTTGATTTTGATAGATTCATCTCCTCCATCATCAAAAGTCTATCTCCAATTCTCTCTGCATCACAACAGTTCCTCCCCAAAAAAAAAAAAAAAAAAAAAGAAGAAGGCTTGGACGCGCACAGGCGCCCAAGACCCTGAAAGAAAAAAAAAAAGAAAAAGGGAAGGCAAGGCACAGCCTTGATTCTGAATCAAGGCCCACAGGCGCCTTCAGGAGCAGCACAAGCACCTTGGCGCCTTGTGACTTGAGACAGGGCCCGCAGGTGCCCTGTGATTGGAGGCAAGGCCACAGGTGCCTTCAATTTGGAGAAGAAAGCCCTTCCCCTCCACCTGCAGGTGCAGGTCCCGCAGGTAATATATTCTTTTTTTATTTTAATTTTGTTTCCTTTTTATACTCTCAGTAGTTTAATAGTTTTCAGTAATCGTTTAATTAAACTTAGATAATCTTAAACTAATTTAATTAGTTCAATTTATTATTAATTTGATCATGAGTAACTAATTTGTTGCAAGCGCTTAGGGGAGATGAACCTAGATTTAATTCTTGTGGACCGAGTCATTCTCCTATTTATGACGGATGCACACCAATTGACCTACTACTTTTAGGAAATTAATTTCTAGAATAACTGGATATTTGACAGGCTATGTATCGGGGGTTAATGGTCCATGCTTAGGGTCTGTTGCATTTATGTTATCTGTTTAATTTAGTTGATTCATCTTTGATGGACTATGTAACAGGATAATAGCTTGTGCTTAAATCTAGTGTTCAGAATTAATGTGCCTCTTAGACATAGAGATTTGGTGTGTATTACAAACTGGTATGGAGATCAAAATTGTCCGCCTGATGCTCGTTTAGGGGATTCGATCCTAAGTGCTTGACCTTTCTTTTACTATAATTAGTTCACATAGCTCACAAAATCCCTAAATCTTTTGATCCATTCGTGTAGAAGTGTCATAACCAAAAGAATTACCTGTCCCTGTGGACCGACCCTCAAGTGCTACATCGAACGACCGTGCGCTTGCGGTAATTTTAAAACGAGAAGACAGAATCTCCCCATTAAGTTTTTGGCGCCGTTGCCGGGGACCGGTGTCCTCTTTAGTCTTAGCACGTCTACCGAAAAAAATTTAAAAAATAATTATAAAAAAAATTTCAGTGCTACCCAAGCATCACATATTCCAACTCTATTCCTACGTTGATACATGTCAGCTTGGGAATGCGACTCAAAAGGACGTCTTGTCAGCATAGATACGAACGAGATCAAGATGACTGACCCTGTTCCACCAATGGTCCTCATGGACCGATGTTACCCTCCTCGATCATCACACCCGTCATGCATCAGATTGCCAGAAGCCACTGAGAACAACTACGAGTTGAAGCCACAATACATTACTATGCTCCCCAAATTCTCCGGACTGGAATCTGAAGATGCATATATGTTCATCAATGAGTTTGAGGAGGTGTGTGCAATGATGAGAATTAGGCAGCTAAGTGAAGATGGAGTCAAACTAAGGTTCATCCCTTTCTCACTCAGGGACAATGCAAAAAAGTGGCTTTACAGCCTCACAACAAACTCAATTACTACATGGGCAGAGTTTGTTGTAGTTTTTCTAAAAAAATTCTTCCCAATGCACAAGACTGCAAGGATTCGATCTGAGATCAATCAATTCAGACAACGGGACAAAGAACCATTTTGGAGATATTTAGAAAGGTTTAAGGACCTTCTAGCTCAATGTCCTCATCATGCCATAGAAAAGTGGCGTCTCTGTCAAATTATCTACGAGGGTGTTGATTACAACTCGAAGACTCTTCTCGAATCCATGAGCCACGGTGACTTCATGAGGATGACAGATGATGATGCATGGATATTCCTCGAAGAGATGGCAGAGAAAACAATGCAGTGGGAAGGGTTTAATGAGAAGCCACCAACTACAAACTCAACCACCACATCGAGGAGTGGCATACATTCGATCGAAAACTCCATTGCAGCTGAAGCAAAGATGGCCGCACTGATGAGAAGGATTGAAGTGTTTAAAAGCAAGAGGACTCCTCCTCAGTAGTTCGATCAAGTGAATCAGACCTCTGTACTAAGTTGCTTTAACTGTCAATCTCCAACTCATGTCATGGAAGATTGCCCATTCCTTCCAAACCCACTAATGAATAGTCAGGGCAACAGTTAAACGCCACTTATCAGCGACAAAGGAATGATCCATTTGCACCAACATATAATCCAGGGTGGAAGAATCACCCTAACCTTTCATGGAATCAAGGAGGAGGATATCAAGGAGGAGCAACAAGCACCTCCCAACCAAGTGGTTCACAGTCCACGAGGCCAAACACATTTCAATATCAACAACAACCGGCTTTTGTGGTACCACAATCCACTCCAACATATGCAAATCCATCAATGCCACCATCAGGATTTGGGAGTGATCAGAAGTTGAACACCATGGAGAAGAACTTCAACTCATTTATGCAATCGACGAATCAGATGTTGCAGTCCAATCAACAGATGTTGCAGTCTAATCAACAAGCCATACAACAACTCACGTTGCAAATGAGTAAGATGTCTTCTCAAATGAGTGAAAGAGAAAGAGGGACTTTCCCCAGTCAACCTGAGATCAACCCCAGGGATACCAGAGATAACAATAACACTTCAAATTCAGCTCAACTAAATACGATCCACATATTACGGTCTGGGAAAGAGGTGGACAATCAGGTGGAAGTCTACGATCATACAAAATCAACTGACCCGGTGGCAGATCCATCACCCTCAAGCTCTAGCAAAGCAAGTGAAAAGGAAACTGAGGAAGTTATTGAGCCTACATATGATCCACCGGCTCCCTTTCCAAATAGGCTCCGATCTAAGAAGAACACAATGCAGATGGAGAAGATCTTAGAAATTTTCAAGCAAGTCAAAGTGAATATTCCTCTCCTTAAAGCTATTGAACAGGTTCCATCATATGCAAAGTTCTTGAAGGACCTATGCACAAAGAAACGAGCTCATCAAACTTCTAAGAAGGTCTTCCTTGCTGCAAATATTAGCGAGATCATAAAGAGCACAATGCCAGTGAAATACAAGGACCCTGGATGTCCGATTCTATCCTGCACTATTGGAACTACAGTGATTGACAAGGCCTTACTAGATTTGGGGGCAAGTGTCAACTTGCTTCCATACTCAGTTTACAAGCAGTTAGGAGTGGGTGAGTTAAAACCTACAAGGATTACCTTGCAACTGGCTGATAGATCGGTAAAAATCCCAAAGGGCGAGGTAGAAGATGTGTTGATCAAGGTTGGAGAATTCATATCCCAGTCGATTTTGTTGTCCTTGAAACTGCACCGGTGGAAAACCCGAGAGGACAAATTCCAGTGATTCTTGGCGACCTTTCTTGGCAACATCAAATGCTTTGATCAATTGTCGCAGTGGGTTAATGAAACTCACCTTTGGGAACATGACTGTCGATCTCAATATTTTTAATCTTGGAAAGCAACCATGCGATCACTCTGACCAACCTTTTGATGTCAACATGATCCAAGGGATATCAAGTGAACATTTTGAAGACGAAGGATCAGACATCGAGCATCTTGACCAAGAGTCAGAGCCGGACGAAATGAAACAAGACTTTGATGAAGCACTCATACGAGCTGATCAAGTGTGTACAACGCACTGGGAGCCTCTTTATGAATCACTCGATGAGGGAATTCGAGCACCACTCCGACCATCTGTGGAGGAGCCACCTAAATTAGAGCTAAAACCTCTTCCGGACACATTAAAATATGCCTATTTAGGTGAGGACGAAAAGCTTCTAGTCGTAATAGCTTCCAATCTGAGTAAGAACCAAGAGGAATCACTCTTGTCTGTATTGAAGGAGAACAAGAAAGTTATAGGGTGGACAATGGCTGATATCAAAGGGATCAGTCCAACCATTGTTCAGCATCGGATCCACCTAATTGAAGATGCCAAACCAAGAAGAGACCCTTAACGCAGAATGAATCCTGTAATGAAGGAGGCAGTAAGAAAAGATATTTTGAAATGCCTCGATACTGGAATCATTTACCCAATCTCTGACAGCTCGTGGGTGAGTCCTGCTGTGCAAGTGGTGCCGAAGAAGTCGGGAATCACTGTGGTCAAGAACGATGATGATGAGCTTATACCTACTCGAATTCAGACAGGATGGCGAGTGTGTATTGATTACAGAAAGCTCAATGTGGAGACAAGAAAGGATCATTTTCCTTTGCCGTTCATTGACGAGATGTTGGAACGTCTAGCCGAACATGAATATTATTGCTTTCTCGATGGGTACTCTGGTTATAATCAGATCCCAATAGCTCCTGAGGATCAGGAGAAGACTACATTCACATGTCCGTTTGGAACATTTGCATACAGACGCATGCCCTTTGGGTTATGCAATGCACCTGCAACATTCCAACGATGTATGCTCAGCATCTTTTCCGACATGGTGGAAAGATTTCTCGAGGTATTTATGGATGATTTTTCGATCTTTGGAGACTCCTTCTCGGAATGCCTTCACCATCTTAACCTAGTTCTCACTCGATGCAGAGAAAAGAATCTGACACTGAATTGGGAGAAGTGTCACTTTATGGTCCAACAAGGCATTGTTCTGGGTCATGTAATCTCAAAGAAAGGGATAGAGGTGGACAAAGCGAAAGTGGATTTGATAGCTCATCTCCCACCTCCTAAATCAGTTAAGGATATCAGATCATTCCTGGGACATGCTGGTTTTTATCGACGATTCATAAAAAACTTCAGCAAGATTGCTCGCCCATTAACCAGCCTACTCGCCAAGGACGTCCCATTTGTTTTTTCCCCAGAATGCCTTGAGGCATTTGAGATCTTGAAGAAGGAGCTAATTTCAGCCCTATAATTCATGCACCAGATTGGAGCCAACCCTTTGAGCTAATGTGCGACGCGTCTGATTACGCGATTGGTGCAGTCCTCGGGCAGCGGATTAACAAGCAGCCTCATGTGATCTATTATGCCAGTAGGACACTGAACGATGCGCAACTCAACTACTCCACAACTGAGAAAGAATTCTTAGCTGTGATTTTTGCGCTTGAAAAATTTAGGTCTTACTTGATTGGCTCAGAAATCACTGTTTACACTGACCACGCTGCTCTAAAATACTTGCTGACAAAGAAAGACACGAAGGCACGACTGATAAGATGGGTATTGCTACTTTAGGAATTTGATCTGCAAATTAAAGACAAAAAGGGGACCGATAATCTGGTGGCTGATCACATGTCTCGTCTACCAAACGCTCCATCCTCTAATGTACCCATAAACGAACACTTTCCTGATGAGCAACTGTTTGCCATGATAAGAGAGCCATGGTTCGCTGATATTGTCAACTTCCTTGTGACCAGGAAAACACCTGAAGAATGGTCAAGATAATACAAATATAAATATCACTCTCAATTGAAATACTTCTATTGGGATGATCCATATCTGTGGAAGTACTGTCCTGATCAGATCTTTAGGAGGTGTGTCCCCGAAGAAGAACACAAAAGTATCTTGTCATTCTGTCATGACCAAGCTTGTGGGGGGCACTTCGGAGCAAAGAAGACTGCAGCAGAAAAGTCTTGCAGTGTGGTTTTTATTGGCCTACCCTTTTTAAAGACGCTCACGAGTTCTGCAAATGTTGCACTCGTTGTCAACATGTGGGCAGGATCACAAGGAGGAACATGATGCCGTTACACCCAATATTAACGGTCGAAATATTTGATGTGTGGGGAATTGACTTCATGGGACCATTTCCAAACTCATTTGGAAATCTTTACATTCTAGTTGCTGTTGATTATATGTCCAAATGGGTAGAAGCTGTGGCAAGCAGGACCAATGACAACAAGGTTGTTGTTAAATTTTTAAAAGAGAATATTTTTTCTCGATTTGGTGCGCCACGTGCAATTATCAGCGACAACGGTACCCACTTCTGTAACCGTTCTTTTGAGGCTTTAATGAGAAAGTACTCAATTACCCATAAACTATCAACTCCTTATCATCCACAAACGAGCGGTCAAGTGGAAGTAAGCAACAGGCAAATCAAGCAGATTCTGGAGAAAACAGTAAATTTGAATCGCAAAAATTGGTCTTTAAAATTAGTAGATGCTTTGTGGGCGTATCGAACCGCTTTTAAAACCAATCTTGGAATGTCTCCATATCGGCTTATTTTTGGGAAAGCATGCCATCTACTAGTAGAATTGGAGCATATAGCCATGTGGGCCATAAAGTAGCTCAATTTTGATCTTGACATGGCAGACGCACATAGAAAGCTTCAACTCAACGAGTTGGAAGAAATCAGGAATGAAGCGTACGAGAACGCCAGAATCTATAAGGAAAAGACAAAGGTGTTCCATGACAGAGCAATTTTGCGAAAGTCATTTACACCTGGTCAGAAAGTCCTATTATATGATTCTAAGTTGCATTTATTTCCTGGTAAGTTGAGATCCAGATGGACGGGACCATTCATGGTGCGTGTGGTATTTCGCATGGGGCAGTGGAGATAGAAGATCCGAAAAACGGTGCAATATTCAAGGTTAATGGGCAACGTTTAAAGCCGTTCTTCGAAATTTCTGTGAGCGATAATGAGGAGGTTATGAATCTTCATGATCCCCAATACGCTGGATGAGCTGTTCACACATTGAATCTGTAATTGTATGTATTATAAAAAAATAAAATAAAAATAATAATAATAGAAAAAAAAACTAACTTACTGATTCTCTGTTTTAGACGCTAACAAAGCAAGTGGGAAAATTAAGAACATGGCAGACCCAGATATAGATCACGGCCTGTGGGACGACGAGAATGGTTTCTGGACTACAACTCACCCTTTTTGGAATTTGGTTTTGACGAAGGAGAGTCGGTGAATGAATATGTTAACCAAATCATGCAACCAATTGCTACCGACACCGAATTTCGTCTCGGTATTCATAATTGGCAACACAGACTCTATCCACATGTGCCAATGCATGAGAATTTTGTGGGGTTGCATAACCTTGCACTACCATCACATACGGGAAGCAGAGATGAGTTAGAAGGAGCCTTGAGATTCCTGCTACCAACCCCGAATGATGAACCTGACCAGGAACCTCCAATTGCCAATCAAGGTAGCTCAGGTGAAGGTTTGTACATTTTCACTATAACCTGCTTCATCCTTATCCACTTGTTTTAGGATTTCGAATAACCATAAGGAGTCAGTATAGTGTTTAGAGTCCTTTATTTTATTTTATTTTATTTTTTTCTCTCTAACCTTTGTGCCAAGTTTATTACAAGTGATACAGGATGAGCAAGGAGGCATGCACCACACACACGGAGAATTTTCGTTGATTCGACAACTTGATTTCCTAATGCACTGTGAGTATTTCTAATTCAAGCATACTGTTTATATTTTATATCTTTTGTATGCTTGGAGTGTATGGTCATCATGATTGTGTGCACGTTTCGGATGTGTAAATTACATGCCATATTCATTCTATCTATGTATTCAAGTATATGCATGAGGACATGGCACAGTTTAGGTGTGGGGGGGGGGGGGAGATTCATATCTCTTTTGTTTAGGAGTCCTTTTGGTTTTGTTTTAGTTCTAGGGTTTTCACTCTATTTCTCTTTTCTTTCTTAATTAGAGTCTTAAAAAAAATATAATAATTTTGAGAAATTTCTGCAAATTAGTAGCTAGTATGTGAGTGATTTGGTATCCATGAGTGGATTTTAGGGTAAGATCAAGATGAAAGAATTATAAAATCTTAAAATAAAGATTAGAATCTAAAACAGACATACCATCTAAACTTAGTCTAAGTGATTATGTACCCAATAACACTTACACTATTTAGTTCATAGGTTTGGGATATTGATTGCAACAACTAAAACGAAAAAAAAAGAGAGAAAAAAATCTATAATAAAATAAATATTAATAAGTCTTGTCTTGCGGCCTCAGTTGCTTGAGTAATTAAGTCCGTAGGAGTGTCTTTACACTTATTGCCCTAAGACCATCTGGTTTGGGCGCATTGACCCAAAGCTCGCTATATGGGTAGCTGAGAAAGCCTAATAGGACAAGACACTATAAAAATATAATAATTTTGATTATCAATTAGCTAGGTATCTTGGCCTCAGGAAGCCTCGGTATCTACGCGAAAGATAGTTGAAAACAAAAAAAAAAGATAGAAAAAAAGGGAGGGAGAAAAAAAAAAAAAAAATATATAAAAGTTGTAATTAAATATTCCCAAGCTTAAGAACTACATCACGATCACGAGGTACATAGGATCTAAAACTTAGGACAGGTGGTGTAAAGTTTTGGATTTGAGACTTTATTTTAACCAATATGATTTCTTGAATTGAGGTTTTACTGAAAATGAAACTCTTAGAAATTGATGATCTTACTACCTAGCTAAAAAAAAAATTGAATTGTTTTTCTTTTCTTGATTTTCGGTTATCCTTATTTTACTGTTATTTATTTCTTAATCTCTAACTTTCTTGAATTTTGTGGGTATAATCCACTGAAAACCCTCACGAGACAAAACTCGTCCTCTAGGGTAACCTAGGGGTTTAACGGCTTGTTGCACATGCTAAGTGCAACCGTGATTCCTACGAAAGTGAGTTAGAGTAATTTAGTTTTTCTTTTTCTTTTTATAAGTTTTGCTCGAGGACTAGCAAAAGATAGGTGTGGGGGTATTTGATCAACATGATTTTATACCATTTTTTATACTCCTAATTATCTATCATTTGTTTATAAATAATGCTACTCGGGTATTTTTAGTCTATTTTGCAGACAAAGTTATTAGGAGAAGACTGGACCACAAAAGACTCTTTCGAGATCGTAAAGCGCATTAAAAGGAGTTGAAGGCGAGATAGGAGGCTTGACATTGCTGGGATCAACGTCTAAAACTGAGATCAAAGAAATTTACGATCAACTCGGAAGAGTTCGAGGACAGTTGAAAAAAAAACGCAATTTTGCAAAAGTCAGGGGCTTAAACGCAAAATGGACTGAGATGTAAAAGTGCAAAATTAATGTAATAATTCTCCTTGTAATTTTGTAACTGTTTTGGACTTTTATGTAGAATAATCAAAACCCTAAGCCTATAAATAGCCAAGGTTAGGGTTTTGAGAGGGGGTTCTTCTTTCACTTGTACGTACATTTTTTTTTAGATCTGAGGATTTGAGGCTTTCAATTTTTCTTCTCTCAACATTGTTATTTTCGTTCTTCTTTGATTTGGATAGATTCATCTCCTCCATCATCAAAAGTCTATCTCCAATTCTCTCTGCATCACAACAGTTCCTCCCAAAAAAAAAAAAAAAAAAAAAAAAGAAGAAGGCTTGGACGCGCACAGGCGCCAAGACCCTGAAAGAAAAAAAAAAAGAAAAGGGAAGGCAAGGCACAGCCTTGATTCTGAATCAAGGCCCACAGGCGCCTTCAGGAGCAGCACAAGCACCTTGGCGCCTTGTGACTGGAGACAGGGCCCGCAGGTGCCCTGTGATTGGAGGCAAGGCCACAGGTGCCTTCAATTTGGAGAAGAAAGCCCTTCCCCTCTACCTGCAGGTGCAGGTCCCGCAGGTAATATATTCTTTTTTTATTTTAATTTTGTTTCCTTTTTATACTCTCAGTAGTTTAATAGTTTTCAGTAATCGTTTAATTAAACTTAGATAATCTTAAACTAATTTAATTAGTTCAATTTATTGTTAATTTGATCATGAGTAGCTAATTTGTTGCAAGCGCTTAGGAGAGATGAACCTAGATTTAATTCTTGTGGACCGAGTCATTCTCCTATTTATGACGGATGCACACCAATTGACCTACTACTTTTAGGAAATTAATTTCTAAAATAACTGGATATTTGACAGGCTATGTATCGGGGTTAATGGTCCATGCTTAAGGTCTGTTGCATTTATGTTATCTGTTTAATTTAGTTGATTCATCTTTGATGGACTATGTAACAGGATAATAGCTTGTGCTTAAATCTAGTGTTCAGAATTAATGTGCCTCTTAGACATAGAGATTTGGTGTGTATTACAAACTGGTATGGAGATCAAAATTGTCCGCCTGATGCTCGTTTAGGGATTCGATCCTAAGTGCTTGACCTTTCTTTTACTATAATTAGTTCACATAGCTCACAAAATCCCTAAATCTTTTGATCCATTCGTGTAGAAGTGTCATAACCAAAAGAATCACCTGTCCCTGTGGACCGACCCTCAAGTGCTACATCGAACGACCGTGCGCTTGCGGTAATTTTAAAACGAGGAGACAAAATCTCCCCATCACCGGCCGACCGGGTAACGTACACACATGCACACACCCAACGGTCAGAACTGCGGTCGACCGCTCGGACCTGAAAAAGAGCCGTTCGACCGTCCGGTCGACCGCAACTGGTCAAAACAGTCTTCTTTGAAAAAAGTTATTGAAGATATGTTAATTTTCAAAAATTAATTTTGTCAAGGCTAAGTACACTACATAAAATAGAGTTTGCAAATACTGAAATAAGCATATTGAAATATTTTATATAAGAGAAAAACAATAATCTTTTTAGAAAAACATGTGCAAATATGTGTGTAGGGATTTTGAGCTTCAACACTATATACTATCCTTTAACAAATTAAAAATAAAAACTATATAAAGAAAGAAGTCTCTGAACCGCGTTACCAAGTTAGAGCCTCCTCTCCTATAAAAGATTTCTCTTGCGCCATCAACCTATCAACATGCTTTTAGCGTCATTAACCTTACAATATGCTTAAAGCCATCAATACTTGTTCAAACCTGAAACTCATTCTAAAATAACTTATTAGTACCAAATAGCTTCTATGTGTTTTGTTATCATCAAAACTTATACAAATAGAGAGTGTAACCTTTTGGGCCAACAATATGACAGTAAATCCGAGATCAAGTAAATACATATATATCAATAAGTCTGAATCGGAAAAATGCATGGAAGATGGTATAGAGAGCATAGGTACATATAATCTGAAAAAACACCTAGAGGGGGGGTGAATAGGTGTAAGTGCTAATCTATGAACTAAATGCGCTAAATGCGGAAGCTAATGCAAATTCTTGCAACACACTTAATACAACACACAAGTGTAGCCGAATTTCCCGTGAAGGGCTTTGGACTAACTCCTCTTGATTCCCCTTGAATTGGTTGAGGTGCTATATGAAGCTCTTGTGGTTAAGTATAAGTGAGGCACATACACAAGCAAGCCAAGCATATAAGGATGAACAATATAAAAGATGCAAGGCAACACAAACAAATAGATATGATATGACAATATGAATTATGCTCAACACAAGCAAATATGATATGATGTTATGAATGATGCTTTGCACACTATAAAGAGAGAGAGAGAGTTGAGAGACAAGTGGATCAAACGCAAAGGCCAAGATATGTTTCAAGGTTCGAGCACCTTGCTCTACATCCCCGCCTACACCACCGTGTAGGATTTCCAATCCACTATAACGTCCACCGAGGACTCCCACCGAGGGAACCTTCACCGAGAAGGATTTTTACAACAAGGGAGTACCGAACTCCTCTCTCAAACACCGCCTCACAACCGAGGGTAGGCCCGTAGACAAACAACCAACAACCAACAACCAACGCCTCTACCGAAGAGGGTTACAAACCAAACTCCACCTCTCACTAGAGGGAGCAAACCAATCACCCGATCACCTCTACCAAAGAGGGATACACAAAGAACAAGGGTGTTTACAACAAGTGGTTCCAAAGACCACAAACAATCTCTCTTTTCTTTTCTCTTTTCCACAAAACAAGATCCTAATAGATTAGGATAGAAGATAGCTCAAGTGTGGAAAAACTAGGTGTTTGAAAACAAGCAACAAAGAAAAATCCTTGGGAAAACACTTGCAATATGATAGAAATGAAGATCTAAAGCAATATCCCAAAAACCTATTTTTTTTGAATTTTCCAAACCCAAAACAAAAAGGATGAAATCTTTTTAGCACAAAAACTCTTTTCAAAACATGTTTAAAACACTGAAGAAGTCAGGAATTTTTAGCTCTAAAAATCTTAGGGAAAACCTCAAACAAATGGGGTATTTATAGCCCCATCAGAAAACTAGCCGTTAGGCTGATGTGGCAGCCTGACAGGCTAACGGTCGACCGGCCCGGTCGACCGCCAACGGTCAGAAATGTGACCGTTGGGCAACCACGGTCGACCGGCCCGGTCGACCCAAATAAACAGAGAGCTCTGCTCTCAGACCCGGTCGACCCGGACGGTCGACCGTCCAAAGTCTGCCAAACGTGCACAGATCTGTGCACGTCGGTCGACCGGCCCGATCGACCGACTTCACCCAAGTCGACTAGGTCAGTTGACTAGTCGACTGATTGAAGCCTGGAACAGAAATCTAGGTAGAAAACCAGTTTAAAAATATTTTGAAAAATCTTTTAAGTCTTCTAAAAATCCACAAAACTTGTTTTAACATTTTATATTAAAACACAAACAAGTGATAAAAATTTCAAGACATATATCAATCATATCAATTCATTTTTGAGTCTTGCAAATTTTATCAAAAACAACACTTGTATTTTTATCAAACTTGATTTTTCAATACATGAAAAGGAAAGTCAAAATAAGCTTGTCTAGGAAGTTAAAAGCATGTATGTATATCTAGAACATATCTAATATACATAAAAACTATTTAAGCTTATTTTGATCAAACTATTCATGAAAACCAAATCCAAAACATAAAACGTGTGTGTTGTGCACTTGAGCATATCAACTATACTAAGCTTTACAATATGGATCTAAAACACACTAAACTAAACTAGCATACCTAAGTCTTCTTGATGATCTTCATCTTCAAGTTGACTTGCTCCAAAACTCCATCCATGGGCTAGGCAATGTGTGATCTTGAAGCTTTGGCCCTGGAATCACCATGAAAAGCTTCTAAACACCTTTGTTGAAGCTAATCACCAACTAATATCTTACTAATGATCTGAAACTTAAAATCACAAGAATATTAGTAAACATAACTACATGAGTTAATCATCATCAAAACTAGGGTGGAAGGCCTTTGGGCCAACAATCTCCCCCTTTTTGATGATGACAAAACTTATGGAGTTATATATGCATGGATTAAAGTTAAGCTTCAAAGAAGCTCCCCCTTAACTCATGCATAAACAAATAAACAAAAGATATGCAATGAATGTACATAAACATGTATGCATCAACATGCATAAAACACATAAACATATTCTAGAAGCTCTAGATACCAATTAAATTAATAAAACATTAACAAAAACACTAGATGCTCTAGATACCAATAAAACTTAATATATGCAAAAACATAAGTATGCATATATAAACCACAATTATTCTCCCCCTTTTTGTCAATCATCAACAAAGGGTAAACAATCAAAACAATAAAAAGAGGGTAAAAATCTTTCTCTCCCTTTTTGTCAATCAAAACAATAAAACAATGTTCTCCCCCTTTTTGTCTAAAAACAAAAACAAGGTCAATAAGGGTGACTATCAATTAGGATATCAATTAAAAATATGTCAATGAAGCATCTTGATACCAATTGAAAGTAAACAAAGATCAATAGATGTTATATGCTATATACATTCATGAAGAGGAAGACGCTAAGTTAGCTTCCCTACACATATGCATTACATGAAGGAGGGATGTTAAGCCCTAATTCACATAACACACATTATGTAATGCATAAGAGGAGATGTGAAGCTCCCCCTACACATGTGTACCACATAAAGAAGAGATGTTAAGCTCTTCAATACAAGATACACTCAACATGAATCTATATATGGAAGAGATGTTAAGCTCTCCTTGCATATAGTCAATATAAATCAAAAACTTTTGTATTTTACTTTAAAAAAAATTTTTAGATACCAATTTTAAAATACAAGACATCTTGATATCAAAAGATAGTATTTTTTCTTTTTAAAAAAATAAACAATTGAAATGACTATTTTCTATCATAAAGTAAGGGAGTGGAAATACAAGTACCAATTGAAATATGAAAAACGAATTTTCTCCCCCTTTATGAAATACCAACAAAAATTATGCATAGGCTTGAAATAAGATACCAATTGAAAACTAAATCAATTGAAATAATAGTTGAAGCTCAAGATCTAGCATAAACAAGATTTGTGCTAAAGATATAGAAATATAATAGTACAAATAAAACAAGTATATGTGTATGAAATAGAATGAGTACCAATCACCAATAGATGATACCAATTGAAAATATACATACACAATAAACATATGAGTATATAAAAAGATCAAAATGATACCAATGAAAGAGTTCAATGATACCAATTGACATAACAATAAGTTCAAGTGTATACATCATATTACAAAACCTCCCAATCATGGTTCAAGTTTTAAATGATTTTCATTTTAAAGCATACAAGACCATGATCTCCCATCCTTCCTCCCATAAAGGGTAGGGGTTTTCAAAAATAGATTTGAAAATAAGCTTGGTTTGAAAAACTCTACCAAAATGAAGAATACCGTAACTAGTTAAATGAAAAAACTTTTAAACTAGTACGAAATCTTTCAAGCAAGGAATACAACAAAAATAATTTTCATAAAACACATGTAAATCACATAGCACTTAAAAACACTCAATATTCAATAAAGTCCATACATGCTCATGAAAACATACTCATGAGAAATATTTTAAAAATGGTGAGTGTACAAGTAATGTGTGACATGGCATTATGAAATTTCCAATTAAGCTCAAAATTCCTTGAAACACGAAAACATGAAAATCATCAAAACTTATTTAATCTTCAAGGTATATGAATGTCTTATACAAACTAAAGCATACATACATATCCAAAACACAACGAGTCCACTAAGATATATGCATGAAGGCTCGTGACTCAAAAGGATAAACATGTATATCTAATAGTTTGGACAAGATAGACATATACATGAAGTTAAACAATTAAACACAAAATCAAGAAAAACTAAATCTTTCACCAAAATAAATTTCATTTCAAGGTATATGTATGAATTGTCAACACAATAAGTATACATACATATCCCTAAACACAATTGAGTCCATATATAGATTTGCATGAAAGGCAAATGACTCAAGGAGTATACATGTATATCTTAAAGTTTGGCAATACAAACATATACATGAAGTGAAACACACAATCATAAAACAAATTCAAAAATAGGAATACAAGTTTAAAATGCATGAATCATCAAAACTAGACTATACTAGCACATCTAATGGGTTCAAATAAGCAATCAAGCCCAAACATATATAGATTTATTTGTGGCCCACTATATGTACGAATATATACCTAGTTTTAGTGAAAACTAACATCTAAACATATATTCAAATCATGTAGCATCAAAAACAAGATAAAATCATCATGATAAATTTTAAACATGATTATTATGTAAATCACATGTTATTAAACCTAAGATAAACATGATAGCTAAACAATGGTGAGAACACTAAAATAATGGTCCATATTAAACATGGGTGTCTCAAAATGCTAAACATGTATGTCAAGGATTTAATAAACATGGCATTATCATAATAATCTACAAACAATAAAACATGCTATATATGATAAATATGGAAAGCATGTAAATAAAACAAGAGTAAAGGATTGTCACCAAAACCGAAGAAGCAACTCTCCTTGTCTCCAAAACGTGGTGGTCATCTCCACCAAACTTTCCTTGAAAGTGATGCATCCAATAGATTTCCATGAAGCTCGGAACGCATCCACTCCAAGGTACCATCACTCTCACGCCACGTGAGAGCCCACACCTACATCAAATAAAGGAGGGGTGGTCTTGGTACCCATATCTTATTGGGTCCATGGGGTTAGTACCTTCTCTAACCCAAACAAAATTCTTTGCTAAATTTGAAGTATGTAATCTATCAAAGTAAAATTTAGAAAAGTGGCCCTTACGTCCACAATGTGTACATGTGTACACATGAGCATACATAGTGTGATGGTGTCCGTGAGGAGCATGTGTATGCCGTGATGGGTGTGCATGAATAGATGGAACTTGTTTCTTTCGAAACAAAGTTTCCAAACGTGTATGCCCAACAACACATTGGCTCAAAGTGGAGCCCAAACAATCAACACTCTTCTTAAGTAAAGATATATCATTGTTAATCAAAGAAGAAGTGTGGCATGCAATAGGTGAAGTGTGTGATACTACCCTAGCATGGCAAACATGTGCATCCATCTTATTTTGCAAAACATCATTTTTATTTAAACAAACATTTAAATCATTTGAAATAGAAATAATTTTATTTTTCAAAGCAACATTCTCTTTTAAAGCAAAATCAACTTTTGAAGACAAATTTTCATTTTTCTTCAAAATAACATGGCAATCATTTTTATATTTTAAAAACTCATTTTCTTTTAAAACAAGGTCTAGTTGAGATCTCAATGAATCCCTTTCATTATAGACCTCAACCTTCTCTTGCAAAATATTGTTAAGTCTAGAATGCAAACTTTATTTTCTTTTTCAATTCTTAGACTTTTCTTTTTCAACAAGTTATATTTTTCAATCAATTTTTTACAAACAATAGAAAGTTCTTCATTCAAAGCATGGGGATCAATATAATCATTTGAAGAACTAGCATCACCATCATCATCGTGGGTTTCCGAGTGTACCTCAAGGGAGTCATTCCCTTGGACCGTATAGCATTGTTGTGGCTCGGATTCTCCACTAGATTCCTCTTCTTGTTGGATCGGCGTTTGAAGCTTGGAGGTGGTGGTTGTGGTTGTCAACATATTCCACACTGCAAAGGCGGAATCAATATTAGAAACACGCATAAGATATTATTTAGGAAGTGTGCTTCTAATGGCCTCAAGGGCTTGTGCATTGGCCCCTATATGCTTGCTATCACTAAGGAAGGATTCCTTGATAATGGCAAGGTGAACCTTATAACCTAGGGTTTGAAGGTAAATGGACATCCTTGTCTTCCAAATAAGAATGCTGGAAGGGTCATACATAGGTGGGGTCATGAAGTCCATGGATGTAAACTATATGTGTGCAAACAAGCAAATGCAAACAAGATTAGCAAACAAATGGATCTCACTCCTAGGATGTTAAGCCTAAGTATCAGGAGCACTAGCTCTGATACCAATTGAAAAAACACCTAGGGGGGGTGAATAGGTGTAAGTGCTAATCTATGAACTAAATGCGCTAAATGCGGAAGCTAATGCAAATTCTTGCAACACACTTAATACAACACACAAGTGTAGCCGAATTCCCCGTGAAGGGCTCTGGACTAACTCCTCTTGATTCCCTTGAATGGGTTGACGCGTTATGTGAAGCTCTTGTGGTTAAGTATAAGTGAGGCACACACACAAGCAAGCCAAGCATATAAGGATGAACAATATAAAAGATGCAAGGTAACACAAGCAAATAGATATGATATGGCAATATGAATTATGCTCAACACAAGCAAATATGATATGATGTTATGAATGATGCTTTGCACAATATAAAGAGAGAGAGAGAGAGTTGAGAGACAAGTGGATCAAACGCAAAGGCCAAGATATGTTTCGAGGTTCGAGCACCTTACTCTACATCTCCGCCTACACCACCGTGTAGGATTTCCAATCCACTATAACGTCCACCGAGGACTCCCACCGAGGGAACCTTCACCGAGAAGGATTTTTACAACAAGGGAGTACCGAACTCCTCTCTCAAACACCGCCTCACAACTGAGGGGTAGGCCCGTAGCCAAACAACCAACAACCAACGCCTCTACCGAAGAGGGTTACAAACCAAACTCCACCTCTCACTAGAGGGAGCAAACCAATCACCCGATCACCTCTACCAAAGAGGGATACACAAAGAACAAGGGTGTTTACAACAAGTGGTTCCAAAGACCACAAATAATCTCTCTTTTCTTTTCTCTTTTCCACAAAACAAGATCCTAATAGATTAGGATAGAAGATAGCTCAAGTGTGGAAAAACTAGGTGTTTGAAAAAACAAGCAACAAAGAAAAATCCTTGGGAAAACACTTGCAATATGATAGAAATGAAGATCTAAAGCAATATCCCAAAAACCTATTTTTCTTTGAATTTTCCAAACCCAAAACAAAAAGGATGAAATCTTTTTAGCACAAACTCTTTTCAAAACTTATTTAAAACACTGAAGAAGTCAGGAATTTTTAGCTCTAAAAATCTTAGGGAAAACCTCAAACAAATGGGGTATTTATAGCCCCATCAGAAAACTAGCCGTTAGGCTGATGTGGCAGCCTGACAGGCTAACGGTCGATCGGCCCGGTCGACTGCCAATGGTCAGAAATGTGACCGTTGGGCAACCACGGTCGACCGGCCGGTCGACCCAAACAAACAGAGAGCTCTGCTCTCAGACCCGGTCGACCCGGACGGTCGACCCGGACGGTCGACCGTCCAAAGTCTGCCAAAGTGCACAGATCTGTGCATGTCGGTCGACCGGCCCGGTCGACCGACTTCACCCAAGTCGACTAGGTCAGTTGACTAGTCGACTGATTGAAGCCTGAACAGAAATCTGGGTCAGAAAATCAGTTTAAAAATATTTTGAAAAATCTTTTAAGCCTTCTAAAAATCACAAAACTTGTTTTAACATTTTATATTAAAACACAAACAAGAGATAAAAATTTCAAGACATATATCAATCATATCAATTCATTTTTGAGTCTTGCAAATTTTATCAAAAACAACACTTGTATTTTTATCAAACTTGATTTTTCAATACATGAATAGGAAAGTCAAAATAAGCTTGTCTAGGAAGTTAAAAGCATGTATGTATATCTAAAACATATCTAATATACATAAAAACTATTTAAGCTTGTTTTGATCAAACTATTTATGAAAACCAAATCCAAAACATAAAACGTGTGTGTTGTGCACTTGAGCATATCAACTATACTAAGCTTTACAATATGGATCTAAAACACACTAAACTAAACTAGGATACCTAAGTCTTCTTGATGATCTTCATCTTCAAGTTGACTTGCTCCAAAACTCCATCCATGGGCTAGGCAATGTGTTATCTTGAAGCTTTGGCCCTGGAATCACCATGAAAAGCTTCTAAACACCTTTGTTGAAGCTAATCACCAACTAATATCTTACTAATGATCTGAAACTTAAAATCACAAGAATATTAGTAAACATAACTACATGAGTTAATCATCATCAAAACTAGGGTGGAAGGCCTTTGGGCCAACATAATCATGTGACAAAATATGGCAAACATGTGATAAATACACTAAACACGCGATAAATATAAGTATGGACAAAACTTGTTGTATAAGCTCAGATTTTGGATTCATGGGGTTGATATGTTGAGGAGATAATCCAAAAAGGAAACCCTCATTTATATACCACATATTCGATGTCACCATCATCTGAGTTCATACAACTTGAGTTGCCCTCAGGATAACAGAACTAAAGTGTGTCAGTAGTAATCATTGTGCCACATATATCATATGTTATAATGCAGGGTGTCAACTCAGAACAAAATACTACAACTAGAGAATATAAAGGTGTTGCATTTTAATTGATCCAATAATAATAATCAGTACCGTTTGATATTTCAATCACCTCCCTACCAGCGCCTCACATCACCGATAGTCCATACTAGAGTTCGCACTCTGTAGAACTTACCCAGATCTGATATGTGAGTACCAGGACGCGAACAAAGGAGAGACCAAATATCACACGTTTCTAACATTATTACTGTTTGGTTGTTTTATGCTATTCATCCGATTCATATGCTTTTGTATGTGCTACCGGCACACATACATCCACTTATGAATAAGACCAGTTATTATTTAGAAACTGATAAATCTGATGGCTCATATTTATAGTGGGCCCGTCTCTGCCCGGGACTAGCTCAGGAGTACAGGCTACTGCTTCCGGGAACTTACATTACGCGCCCCACACGACACTTCAGATTCAGGCTACTGCTTCTGGGGACTTATCATTACGCGTCCCACACGACACTTCAGAAATATCACCATTATAAATATGACATCATTGTAGGCTATCTAAAAATCATTGAAGACAAGTCCTCAAAAGCAGAGTCCCAAACTCTAGACGCAGGGCTAATCATAGCCATCAAAGCAGCGCCAAGACGTGAGGATCAAAATCCGCGTCTCCGCAGCACTGCAGCACCAAGGCGCGAGGGTCGAAACCCGCTTCTCAGCAGCACTGCAGCACCAAGGCGCGAGGGTCGAAACTCGCGTCTCAGTTATAACTGCCCTTGTTATGGGGTCAATCACTGCCCACATAACGGGAAAGTTAACCCCCATTATGGAGCGTTTTAGGGGGCACGTTCGCCCCTGAAACCTCTATAAATAGCCCCGTTGCTATGGAGAAAGGGTCGGTCAATTAGATCAGAGAACTCAGGGAGAAGAACTTGACTTAAGAGCTTCCACAGAGAAGAAAAGAGAGTTCAACTCTTCAAGTAACTTGCTGCGTACAAGTTAATCTTTGCCTATAATCTCTTTGAGATTTCTGGTCGACAGAGCTGTGTTACTCCGTCCACCAACCGAAGAGAAGATCCCCAAAAGTTCCTGACGTTCACCCGGTCAACGGAAAATAAGACTCACTTTCTACCGCCACCTGAAGAACCCAGCATTAAACAAAAGGAGGATTCAAGACTCAATATCTTCCCTCTCTTGTAATTGGAGTATAAGTCCGTTATAATTTTTCAATTGATTCAAGGAAATTTTACGCGAATTTTTCTCCCACCAAACAAGAAATGGCGACTCCACTGGGGACTACCTTCTCCACTGACGAGCAAGTGGTGGCGCAAGGTGACGTCATTTACATGGGGAAAACGGTCGAATCACTTGTCGTGAATTCGACCAAGTAAAGTATGAAGAGTTCCTTTCTTCTGGCTCCAAGAGCCCAAAGGCCCGTGCCTACCGCAGGGTCTCTACGGGGAAATGCCCCGAAGTCTGCCCTGAGATTCTCTCAGACGCGGCAGCTTCGAAGGATGTTGTGGTCAATCGCGCCAGGCGTAACACCCGCGCCAAGCGTCTCTCAGGAGACCCGCGTGTCAACTTTTCTGGTGTTCAGCCAGTCCATCATCTTCCTTAGCACTAGATCGTCGGGGGTTCCCTTCCACCCCACGATGGAACCGGAACGCTGAACGGCGGCAGAGAAGGCGTGCGCGTCAACTACAAATTGGAACGACCGATTGCCCAATGGAAGTAGGACGAGAGGCTCAGACCAGCGTACCACACCTGACACGTGAAGTCCGCGTTTGGCAGCCCAAACGTGAGGCTCACCAGACTGGCTCTTCTGAAGCCCCACTCCCCAAACGCCAATGCAAAGCTCGCGCACCTTGTCAAGTACAAGAGGCACGCGCCTCTAGACACGGGGCCCGGCAGCCCTGTATTTCTCAAGCGTCTCTACCCAGACGCAGTAATCAGCAGCGCGAGAGCTGCGTCTCTTATTAACAAAGACGCCAAGCTCACGCTCCGAAGCCACGACGCAAGAGCTGCGTTTAGGCGCCCCGCGTCTCTGAACCCTGCGTCCCAGCTGTGCGAAGCAAGGATGCCTCCCGCCCTCAGTATTGCGAGGCTAATCTCTTTGATCCTCCTCCCACAGATCTAAGGGATTATTTGACAAAGAAGAGAAGTGTTAATCAAATCACTTCGTCATGTTGCTGCGAGCGACTTATCACAATACTCTCTGAATGTCGTTGCAGTTCAGGTGCAAACCAGCAGTCTCTAGTTAGACAGCTGACCCTGATTCCCCGATCAGCTAAAAGGAATCGTTCCCACAGGAGGGGAAAGCAACCTGCGGTCAGCTCCGATGAGTCTGACACAGAGCCGGAAGGAGTGTACCAACACACTTGCACCCTGACTGGGACAATCCCCTCGATTGACTACAATGCCCTGGCCCGGGGCATTGAGGTAGATGACTCGCATTCCGCTATTGCAGAGTCAAAGGCTTCAAACTCTTCTATAGAGAAAGAGGCCTTTATATATATGACAAGCACTCCTTAGGAGACAGCTAGGCGCTTGGAGCAGCAAGCCCAGGTTCAGAGGGAACAATTCGAGATGATTTGTGCTCAACAAAATCTATCGATTCCCTCAAGCAGATGCTGGCACAGTTGCTTGAAGATAAGAGGAAGTCAACCGACAAAGCCTCCTCTAAAAAGTCTAAAGGCAAACGAAAAGAGGGAAAAAGTTCATCTTCTGTACGTATAGAGGAGAAAGAGCAGCCTACTCCTGATTCATCTAAATCCTCGTCACAAGGAAAGTACGACCGAGACCAGGGAAGGGTTCACTCTAAAAGAATGAATCAATTGGAGCAACGTCTTGAGGCCCTTACTAACCAGAAAGGCCTGCAAGAAGTAGGGATGGTCCGACCATATCCGACCGAGTGGGACCTTGTCCCATACCCTCCCAAATTTAAGGCTCCGACCCTCCAAGCATTTGACGGGAAGGGTCATCGAACCAACATATCTACTACTTTATGTCTCAAAAAGGGAATGTGGTAGATAACGATGTCATCCTGCCACGTTTGTTCATCGGCGCCCTAAAAGGGCTCGCTTTTGAATGGTTCATGAAGCTCCCAGAGGGCTCCATCAAGAATTGGGGCGATTTGGAGTAGCTCTTCCTAACGCGCTTCTTTGAAGATGACTCGGAGGTCACCATGCCAACTCTTTTGGCCATCAAGCAACGAAAGGGAGAGTCCGTCAAGTCATTCGTAGAAAGATTTCGGAATGTAGCACTCCGGTCCAAGTGGTATGACCCAGGTTACCCTGGTAGAAACATGCCGCCACAATCTACAAACTTCACTCCTCGCCCAAATAGGAGTTGCCGAAAGCCGCATCTGGAAACAATTGATCCAATAAGGTGAACAGGCTGAAGAAATTGTCGCCCGGGTTTGGGAGGAAGAAAACAAATCCAAACCTGAGAAGTCAACAAGGCGTGCGCCAGACGCATCTCTCCAAAGAAAAAGGAAGGATAACTTGGCGACAGAGACCAAGTCCCCTGTCAAATCTCAACCGGTCAAGGGAAGTGGCTCTTCAAGCCAACCACGCGCCAGCAAGCAGTATTCCTTCAAGGACGAATATGTCGACTCGCTCTTTAGTTACTCAACAAGAGCAACAGACTGAAGCTTCCTGAAGCTAGGCGCCCTGAAGAAGTCGGTAAAACCGATAGTCCCAACTACTGCTTGTATCATAGGATGCTGGGACACCCCACCAAGAGCTGTTACGTCTTCAAGGACATCCTTCAGGCTCTGATTCACGCGGAGGTATTAAAACTCCGTCCAGAGCAGAAGAAGTTGACGGCCAATATGACGTCATTTCTCCAGTTTGGAAGACAACCTCTGTAACACCCCGCTCCCCGAATACGTACTTAGTTGCGTATTCATATTTTCTAGTTATATTTTTTAATTTACTTCCTGTATTTGTTTTGTATTATGAGTTATTTATATGATCGTTTTGCCTTGATCTGGATTCGTGAACTCGGAGTCAGCCTTACTCTGAATCGGGGACCGATCCTAGAATATAGCTCGATTTTGTCTTTCTGCTATTCTGGTTTGACCGATTTCAGTTACAAATATCATTTCCAATATTTTAGATTTTTCATGATTTTCTGAAATTTTTCTGAATTAAGTTGTAAATCTTCAAAACCGGTGGCGACCAGTGCCGCTGACCGATTCTCGGATTTTTAATTTACAAATGAAGTTGAATTTCAAGAAACGGCTTTCTCATAACTTCTTAAAATCACATTTTTTATCTGAATACTTTTTTTGAGAATTTTCTGAATTTATCAAAATTCTACTAGATTTGGTGTCGGCCAGTATCACTGGTTGATTCCAGGAATTTTAATTTACAATTGGAATCAAATTTCTAGATTTTGCTTTTATATTACTTCTTAGAATTATATTTTCTCCTTTTAAGCATTTTGAGATTTTTCAGATTTTATCAAAAAATTCGGCCGACCCGGTATAGACCGGTATTGATGGTTGACTTTAAGATTTTATTTCAAAAATGAGATTGATTTATGAAAATTGATTTCACCAAAAATCTTTATATAATATTTATTATTTTTGAGAATTTTTGGGAAGCTTTCCAAGCTACTTTATTTTTTGGACTTTTCTGGAGTTTCGGTGTTTTCTCAGATACTGAAATTTTATCCAGATATTTTACTCTTCTCTTTTTCTCTCTCCTTGCTAGACGCGAGTTTCACCAACCTAGATTTAACATTTAATGCAGAGATCCTCTCCATACTGCATTTAATGCTTGTCCTGCAAGATCAATTCTGAACCATGCTTTTTTGTCTTTTCTGTCAAACGCAGATCTCGCGTTTATACTCCTGGACGCGGCTTTTATTTCCGCGTCCAGTTCATTTTGCCAAGATGTGGATGTAATTGCTTGAAGACGCAAGTTTCTTTGGTGCGTCTCTTTTGGTTTTGAAAGGAAAAGTAACATTATAATAATCATTTCCATTCCTTTATATAAACCCACCTTCTTTCTCTCTCTTACATTAATTCTTCTTCTCCTCCTTTGTTTCCAGCAAGCATGCAGCCAACGAATGACACCATGGGCCTTGCCTTGGCCGGCCATGCTCCACCTCCTCCACCTCCATTTTCACCACCAACTCCACCACCTCTTTCTCCTCCATCTCCTCCTCCATTCCAACAACAACAACAACCACAACACCACCTCCACCATCTTCTTCTTCCTCTTCTTTTCATCAAATAACCCATTTCCACCACCACACCATCTCCACCACCATATACTCCACCTTGGCCACCAACAACCATGCCATCTTACTCTCCTCGTCGTGCTCTTTCCGACGAGCTATTACTTCGCTCTCCGAAATCCCTTTCACAAAACTCCATTTTCACCAAATGAACTACACTTGCACCCTCTTTAGATTGGGCTCGGGTTTTTGGCCGGCCATCTCTGGCCACTTCCGGCCATCTCCGGCCGCCGTCCGGCCGCCGCCGGCGACCACCGGCCATGGCCGGCGACCGGCCATGGCCGGTTACCACTCCTTCCCTTCTTCCCTTTTCTTCTTCCTTTTCTTCCCTTCTTTCTTTCCTTCTTTTCTTCTCTTTTCTTTCCTTCCTTCATTCTTTCTTTCCTTCATTTCATTCCTTGCGTCTCTACTCCCTTATTCCCTGCGTCTTCTCTCTCTCTCTCTTTCTGCGTCTCTCACTCTCTCATCTCTCTGTCACTCTATTTCTCTTGTTATTGCTAGACGCGGATTTCACCCCCGCTTCTAGGTAATTCCTTAACGTGAATCTTCGCGTTCTTGATATTTGTATAACGCAATCGTCGCATTCTTGTGTTAATGCGATGCGGAGCTCATGCCGCGTCTGTGTTCTTCTCGTGATTAACGCGACACGGAACCCACGTCCGCGTCTGCGTTCTCCTCGTGTCCTGACTTGAACGTGGGTCTCGAACCCTGCGTTTGTGGGCATTTATGCAACGCGAACCCCGCGTCTGCGACCCCCGCGTCTTCCTGTACACACTCTCTCTCCATGAACTTCTCTCTCTAGCTCTCACTTTCTCTTTCCTCTCTCTTATTCTTTTTCTCTCTCTTGGTTTTCTCCTCTCTCTATCACTTTCTCTTTAACGCGTTGACGCGTTGATTTTCTGGATTCCGGTGATCGGGGATTTCACTATGTTTTCTGAAGACTTAGGCGAGTGTTCTCGCTTTCCTCTTGGCTTTCCCGCTTTGTTGGATCGACTTGACTGTCTTATGTAAGTGTATCTGGAACTAATACTTTCTGGGTACAACCCTTGAGCTTTAAAGTCCTCGGACTTTCTCTATGCTACGCCTGGTAGGTGGATCTAGCGTCAACACTTTACCGCTTACTCCGTTCGAGTGTAATTACCCCGTGAGCATGGCTTCCCGTGAGTAGTAGTATGGCGTTCCTACGCTTACTGCGACACGTGTGTCTAGCTACGTTGCGAGCGGTAACCACGCCGAGCGTGATAGCATTTGGTGTTGTACATTAGCTTCGCTCCAGCTTGCTCAGCTCTGCTTGATTGTGCTCAGCTATTACTTTATCACTTGCCAAGTACTTGCTTGTTATATTAACACTTGGCATGCTTTTGCTTGATACCTACCATCTACAGCTAATACCTGACACTGTCTGTATCACTTGTCAACTGTTGTATCATCACCTGATACCTGACTTACCACTTGACACTTGCTTACTATGACATGACTTATCACTTGCCTCTTGACATACTAATACTTGACATGTGATTATCATATTTACGGGAATACTATACTTGTTATCCTGCATTACATGCAGTGACTTGAATCTTGTACTTGTTATCCTGTATTATATATACAGTGACCTGAATGTATAGTACTCATGTACTCCTGAACTCCTGATCATGTCTTGCACCTATTCCCGTAAAATTGATAACTACATAATAAATCAAAAAAGGAACAACTTGCATCGGGTCGGGGAAAACTTGCGGCTATCAATATATGTTCGTGTTTACAGTGGTACTAGGCATGTTGTGCAACTAAAACTTTCGGTCTGACCTGTGGGCCTCCAGGCAACCGAGGGAGTGCTGGCTCCCTCCTTCCTGGTACTATCTTGATAAAGGGCATTCTATAAGACCCTCCTGATCGCCTTGCGGCAGGTTCCGTCCACCAAGCAACGGAACAATCCTGGGCCGTGGTCCCGGGTATGTACGGGACCCACTGTAAACATTATTCCTTGATACCCCCGTTGGTTTCCAATAACAACCTTGATTTACTCAGATGTGGATATATGTGCACTGGGACGCTAGTTCACATATCTAGACATCAGGGTAAGACGAGTAATAATAATAATAATAAAAGATGCCAGCTAAGAATCTGTTATATGCCTTGCCATATTTGCTTGTATCGGATTTTACTTCGGATTTTCGGTTTTATGATTATTATACTATACCTGTTCATATACTGCTTTCTACTTGTATTCTATCGTGCCTGTCTCCTGTTCTTATCTGATCATACTATGAGTCTTCCCTGCTTGATATCATAAGCTGTATATCTACTTGCTCCTGTATGCTTGTGCCTACGACACGGTTTTCATGTTTATGATCCAGATTTATCGATACACATGTGCTTATCCATACTCGCCATCTGGCTTTCGCATCACCACTCGCCGGGGAGTTCTGACTCCTCTGGATCCTCATGTCCAGGTCATGGAGTTTGGAGCGTGTGGATTCTCCCAGTTGTTGATCAGAGTGGCGCAGCGGTAGCGTAGATCTCCAGCAGACCGTTTAGAGCCTTATCCTTCCAGGCCCCCTGTTTGGCTCCAGAGTTTTCCTGTTGTGACTCTGAGCCTCCATTTGTACTGTTCATACATGTACATCCCTTTGTATTCTCGCACTTGCGCCTGTCGGTGATGTAATATTATTATAATATTTATCACTTCCTATGATAATTTTGTAACTGTATTCTCGTGTTGGAATGTATAATGCACCACGTGCTTCCGTACTCTGATTCTTGCTTGTACTGATGCTTTGCGTATATACGTGAGGGTATTTTCCGACCTGCGTATATACGTCGCAGTAACGTCTCCGTACCCGCCGGATCGGGGCGTTACAATATGCTTAGCGTATATACGTGAGGGTATTTTTCGACCTGCGTATATACGTCGCAGTAACGTCTCCGTACCCGCCGGATCGGGGCGTTACAGGGTGGTATCAGAGCCTAGGCTCTCACATCCTCAGTATAACCAGTCGGCAAATTAATGGTAAAGAAATTTGCAACTGGAATGCTTGAGTCGTGGTTATACAATTCAACTACAAGTACAGAGTTATCCATTCTCTCTTGATAATCTTATCCTTGAATTTTGAAGTTCTCCCATCCTTTCATACTTTAGTTTCTCGTTATTCTTAGACTAACTCGGACATGAAAAGATGGGAAAATCATAACGGTTCTAGTTCTTCTTAGAGTGGCCCTAATGGAGGAAGTGTTGATTTAAGATGATTTCTGAAAAATATGATGAAAAATTAACAAGAACAGAAGAAGGTCCTGCACCAAAGACTATTGGTTATACTCCGGGAACAGAAGCCAGGCAACATGCCAGATTTCAAGAAATTTCAGCCGGCAATCTTTTCAGGCATGGAGAAGCCCTGGATGCATAGCAGTGGCCGGTAAACACGACGGATCTTCTGAAGGCAACTCAAATCTCTGAAGAGAACTAAGTGAAATGACCAAGATTCTGTTGAAAGATATGGCCAGGACGTGGTGGTTGGTAGAAGCAGCGAGACTAGAAAAGCTCATCACTTGGGACCAGTTCTCGAAGGATTTCTATGAGAAGATTCTTCTCTGTAATAGCTCAGAAAGAAATGAAAGGACGATTTATCAAATTACAGTAAGAAGATTGAATTGTAAATGAGTACGCTGCAAAATTCCTAAGGTATAGTTAGTTGGTATCTTACATGGTGGCTGAGAAGGAGAACCGAGCAACTAATATTTTAGTGAGAAATGAAGATGAGGATCAAGATGTCTCTTATTCCCAAGCAGCCCAAGAAGTATTTTCAAGTTTTTTTGTCATCATCTGGGAAGTAGAATGGACCTGGAGAAGGAAGATCAGGATGAGATGCAGATGAAGTTGGCGAAGAGACCCTCTTATTTGATGGAAGTGAAGGCTCAGACAGGCCTCTGGATGCCCCACTGGCTGAACCATCCCTCCAACCTTGCCCTCAACTTATGACATGTGGGTATTGTCTGAAGCCGGGCACCCACAACGCAACCGCCAGAAAGGTCATGAATTATGTCATATATGAATCCGGAGATTAGTTGAAAAGTGACTGTCTGTTCAAGGAAGCATAGAACATTACACCTATCAGACCAATTCGTCCAATATCACCATTGGAGGAGAATCCAGGATCTACTGGCAGAATAACCTCGCTTCATCCCCAGCATCAAGCATGGAGTCATACACAAAAGAGATCAAGAACTAGGGTACATGGTAAAAGGAGGCAAACATAAAATCTGACTGAAGAGGAGGCAGGATACTGATGGAGTGAGAACAGAAAAGGATGCTCAATATCTTAAAAGGAACCCGGAGGGTACTGACCGTAACTATTTATCCCCATTTTTAGCAAGTCCGGGAGTTGGTAAATTCTCTATATCATATCTTTCTCATTGCACTATCATCACCAATCCTAGTCCGTCCGTGTCTACCTCCCTATTTCATGATTCCTATCTCCTCTATTTTTACTATTCTGATTTTCATAATCCTTATGCCAACTTAAGATATGCATAGCTAGTGAGGTAATAGCAGGACAGATGTGGTTCGTTCTCATTATGTTCTGGCGTTCCTCGACTCTGGTACATCAGATTGTCTTATATTGGACAGATCTTCGGCGTCGTATTATATTCTTGTATTTATGGATACATCATGGGAGACTAGTACATCAAGTGGACTAGTCATCGCTTATATAATCAGGTAGACTGTATCATTACATGAGAGTGTCAGTATATAACAGTATTTCAGAATCAGGACTTCTGGCAGTCTTTATTGATTTGGTGGACCATAGGCCCGCTAGCCTCGCAAAGCGAGGGTAGTGTTCTAGTCACCCGCAGACCTAATCGGGTGTGGGCTTCGCTGCACCCTGGTGCTCAGCATTTAGCGTTGTGTTACGCGCTGGCTTCGCCGCGTGAGCTTCGCCAAGTGCGAGCCTCGCAGAGCATTAGCTTCGCTGCTCCCTAATGCTTAACACCTGAGCTGTGTTACGCGATAGCCTCACCTAGACTTGGCTTTGTCCGTGGCTAGTTCCTTCAGTGCTTAGCACTCTAGCCCGTTCCTCGGATTTCTTCTACCTAGCGTGCTTTCATGGATCCGCTGAACAGGGTTTTATCGTGGTATCTGAACTACCTCCATGATGCATATGAACATCCATTCGACCAATCTTGCAAGGCCCAGATATCTTAAACATGTTTCATCTGTAGTCGGGTTATCATTCAGAAGTCAGTATTCAGAATTCTTCACAGTTATTCTATAATCTTGTCTACGTCTTTCAGAGCTAGCAACGCCTAGTACGCAGAAATTCTTAATTATTGACCTTCTTGATTTATACTCAGTATTATTAGAATTTTCTTTATCTTGGGTATTCTGGTTTATACTCGGGGAATTATTATGTATGCAGCACATCAGAAATTCTACTGCAGACTCTTCATCAAGGACAACATCATGCCATGCAGGATTTTATATTTATGGATTTCAGCACTACAGATTTCTATGGATTTCATCAGCTTGGGTTCGTAGTCTGAAAGAAGTATTATTGATTATCTCACCAAGCCAGCTCACTTTATATTATTCAGAATGGGTTATATTGGCCCAAAGGCCCATCACTCTAGTTTTGATGATGATCAACTCATATAGTTATGTTTACTAATGATCTTGTGTTTAATTAGTGACAGATTTATGATCAAGATCTTAGTAGGTGCATAGCTTCAACAAAGATTTGAAGTCAAGTTTTGAACTAGCACGGTTTGATTCAAGAGCTTGAGCATCAAGATCACATCAAGTACTCAAGAGGAGTCTAGCTCTATGGATCGTGTTTGGACCAAGTCAAGAAGATGAAAAGGCTTCAAGAGAAGACTTCAAGAAGATGAAGACTTGTGTCTAGGTTTGTTTTTAGTAAGATTTTGTTTTTAGATAAAATGTAAAGAATAGAGTAGTTGGTGGATTGCTCAAGTACATATACACACACACTCTTGATAGTTTTTTTTTACAAAAGATTTTTACTTTGAAAAAATACTTTTTGGTTTTTGGAATTTCTTATATGCATGTCTTTTATCCAAAACTAAGTTTAGAGCTTAATGTCAAAAACATAGATATCTTAATTGTGTAGTGGATCATATCCATACACACTATGCTTTAATGAATTCAAAATATCTTATTTTTGTATCATGAAGAAATTTGGAAAACAAGTTTTAGAAAAATACTAGTTTTCATTTGAGCCAATATTTCAACTTACAAAAATAGTCCAAATATTTTATAACATGCCTTGATTTTGTGCAAGCATGTTTGTTTATCAAAGTATTACATCAAAACTATTTTTGTAATTTTTATGTATTTTATGGGATTTTTATGTGAGCCAAAAGACCAAGTTTTAATCACTAGATTTTCTGTTCCAGGCTTCAGCCAGTCGACCGACCAAGTCGACTAGGGCTGAAGTCGGTCGACCGACGTGCACAGACGTGCACGCCAGCTCTGCAGGATGGCCGGCCGACCGACCCGGTCGACCGTCCAGAGAGCTTTGCTCTCTGGAAAGGCCCCGGCCGACCGCGCGGTCGACCGGACAGAGAGATTGCTCTCTGTATCCTGGCTCGGTCTATCGGCCGGTCGACCGATGGCTCAAACGGTCTGAAATATGACCGTTGGCCGGTCGGCCAGACGGTCGACCGACAGGCCTGACAGAACCCCAACGGCTAGTTTTTCTGAGCCTATAAATTTGGGGGTTTGGGCATTGTTTTCACCAAGATTTGGAGAGTATTTTTGAGCCAGTTTTTTCAATCCTTTTCAGAGGTTTTTTTCACCATATATTTGAGAGCAAATATTTCCAATCAAAAGGAGAGTTTTATTAAGAGTGTTAAAAGAGAATTTCTTTGAGTTTTCCTCCACCATCTCTTTCCTTGTTTTTCTCACAAACACTTGAGCAACCCATTGAGCTATTCATTCTATAGGAGTGTTTTTGTGAGAGGATTTTAGGTAATCAAGAGTTGTGATCACCAAAGTTCATCTTTGTTCTTTGAGGAGGCGGACGTGTGTGTTCGCATTGTTTCGGGTCCTAGTGGGGACTTGGTGTTTCGGGTTCGGGTGCGAACTCTTTGTTTGAGGTGCGGCCTTGGCGAGCCGGTGGGCTTGCGGTGTGTACGGGCTAGAGAGTCCGAGAGCTTGTAGGTGTTGCGGCACCGAGTGATCCGGTGGGATCGATTATAGTGGAAATCCTTCGTTTGTCGAAGGCGGGGATGTAGAGCAAGTGTGCTCGAACCTCGAAACAAATCCTTGTGTTTGTGATTCCTCACTCTCTTTCTCTTTGTCTCTTGTTTATATCTTGCATGCTATTACTTGTCTTATCTTTATATGCTTGATATACATTTGTGCTCATATTGATATACTTGCTTGGGTTTGTTCGCTAACACTTGTATTTACCAAGAGAGCCAACGCGGCACCTCAACCCTTATCAAGGGGAATCTAGAGGAGTTTGTCCAGAGCCCTTCACGGGAATTCGGCAACACTCTTGTGTTATACGTGGTGTTTAGTTTAAATAGTTTAGTTTAGGTCATAATAGCTTTTACTTCCGCATTATTTGGCATTAAGTGACCATTAGATTAGCCATCACCTATTCACCCCCCTCTAGGTGAACCTACAATTGGTATTAGAGCCAAGTGCTCTGAATTTGGGTCTCACAACCTAGAGTTAAAGATCCTCATTTTTAGGCTAATCACAATATTTGTACACACACCATGGACTTCATGTCACCACCCATTTTTGACATTCTTAACATCCATATATGGAAGGTGAAGATGTCCTTGTACCTCAAAGTCTTAGGTATTCATGTTTATCTTGCCACAACTAATAATACATATTGTTTAAATGGTAAGAATATTAAGGCTAATGCAAAAGCCCTACATGCTTTAAGATCTACCCTAAATGATGATTATTTATCTAGGGTTGCTAATCTTGATTTGGCTTTTGTAGTTGGAACACCCTCATCTCCCTTGGCGAAAAGGAACAATACTATGCGGGGAGTGACTCGGATGTTGGAAGCAACACCTCCAACTTGTGCTACATGGTCCAAGGGGATAACCCCCTTGAGGTAACTACCGAATCCGAGGATGAGGATGTTAACATGTCATATGAAGAGCTTTCTACATTTTGTCAATTATTGCTTGAAAAAATATGACATGATTAAGAAAGATAATAAAAATTTGAAAAAGAAATTTGATTGCATGCATATAGAACAAGATTCATTTAAATCTAAGATTGCATGCTTAGAAAAGGAAAATAAAGATTTGAAAGATGAGAATGTTTCCCTCATGTCTAAATTGAATGATCTTTGTGAAGGAAACACAAGTTTGAAAAATAAAATTGATTTGGTGAAAAAACAAAAAGAAGTTATTTTTCAAGAAAAAATTCCTTAAAAAGAAAGATTTGTGAAAAAGAAAAAGAATTTGTTTCGAAAAAGAAAAAGGAAAATGATTTTATATCTCATCATGCTTTACATGCCACCACTAATGAGATTAAAGATTTGAAAAATAAAATGGATTGTTTGAGTTCAACTTTGAACTCTTGTGCATTTAACCATACTAGGTTGGAGTCAATATTTTCAAAGAAACAAACTCCACACATTCATGCACAACATCATCATGCATATGCTTATGTTGCACGTCATGATTACACTCCTACACATAAGCATCCTAAGGTGTACACATGTACACATTGTGGCCGCAAAGGCCATTTAGCAAAATTTTGTTATGACAAGTTGCATCATTTTAATTTTGCTAATAATAAAAATTTTTGGGTTCCTTACAAGACTAACCTCAAAGGACCCAAGAAAAAATAGGTACCGAAATTCCCACCTTGTGTATTTGATGTAGGTGAGGGCTCTCACACGACGTGAGAGGGATGGTGCCTTGATGGTGGATGCAAATGGACTGGATGGACACATATATAAATGCATCGCTATCAAGGAGGTTTGGTGGGTCAACCACCATGTTTGGAGTTTTGGAGCATAGTCCTTAGTTGGTAACTATTTCTAAACTCTTATTTTATTTACATGCTTATTCATTTGTAATATCATTTAGCATGTCCATGTTTTATTTGTTTTTGTGCTTCATGTGGTGATAACATGCTTAGATGTAGTTTTTATCAAAACTTGTATTATACATGTACAAATAGTGAGCTACATTTGTTTTATATATGATTGCACTTCATGCTCATTTGTACCCACTATATGCATATGTATAGACTAGTTTTGATGATTCTCATTTATACATGCTTTGCCAATTCTTCATATTTTACTTCATGTATATGTATTATTAATTCAAATCTAATAAATATACATGTATACCCGTGAGTCTCTTACCTTCATGCAAATACATTTGATGGACTCTTTTATGTTTGGGATATGTATGTGTATTGTTAGTTTTGAATAAATCATACATATACTATGAAGATTAGTGTTTTAATAAAAAATGATTTTTATTTATTAATAAAATGTGACTTATGATCTTTTTGAGCTTAAATGATTATTTTCATAAAAATGCTATTTACATGATCTTTTAACACTCACATCTTCATTTATTATTTCATGACTTAGTTTCATGATCATTTTGAGCTTTATAGACCATGAGTGATTAAACCTTTATGTATTTAGTATGATTTGTGAAAAGCATATGATTTGGTTTCATATTTTGAAGGATCTTTAACTAGTTTTTCAAAAAAAAAATTAATTTAACTAGTTATTTATTCTTCAATTAGTTTATAAGTTATACACATGATCCTATTTTAATCCATTGGATAAATTCTTTTGTATTCTCAAGATTTGATGCTTCATGAATTGAATATTAGTTTAAATGTTAGTTTTTGTTAACACTAGGATTTATACTTGTACATATTATGGGTCACAAATAAATCTATATATGGTTGGGTTTGATTGCTTATTTGTGCCCATTAGGTGTGCTAGTATAGCCTAGTTTTGATGATCCTTACATTTTTTTAAACTTGTATTCCCATTTTGGATTTGTGTTATGATCATGTGCTTTTATTTCATATATATGTTTATTTTGCCAAACTTTAAGATATACATGTATACTCTTGAGTCATTTGCCTTTCATGCAAATCTATATATATGGACTCAATTGTGTTTAGGGATATGTATGTATACTTCTTGTGTTGTCAAAACATACATATACCTTGAAATATAATTTTTTTAATAAAAATTTTGTGGTGATTTTTATGTTTTCAAAATTTATGATAATTTTCACATTGTCTTATTTAAAGGAATATTGAGCTTCATTGCCTTTTTCATGTGATTTACACATATTTCATGAAAAATATTTTTATTTTATTCCTTGTTTGAAGGATTCCGTACTAGTTTTCAAACATCTTCATTTAACTAGTTGAGTTCTTCATGTGGTAGATTATATGATGTATACACTTAAGCTTATTTTTCTATTGGTATCATTGGATATTTTCAAGTGGTATCAATATGAACTTCTTTTGTATATACTCATACTTTGTTTTCCCATATATGTATGTATCAATTTCATTTGGTATACTCATTTTTCATACATATATATGAGTTATTTGTGCTTGAGTTAAAATTATTTTACATGTTTAAAGCACAAAGTTGTTTATGATAAGAAAATAAATATTTAAGAAAAATTCTCAAGATTTATTTTATGAGAAAATTAAAAATTTTGTTTTATAAGAAAAATTTAAAATTTTTGATTTGTATTGCCTATATGCAAGGAGAGCTTAACATCTCTTCTACATATAGATTCGTGTCGAGTGTATTGTATATTGAGGAGCTTGACAACTCTTCTTTATGTGGTACACGTGTGTAGGGGGAGCTTCACATCTCTTCTTATGCATTACATATTATACGTTATGTGAATTAGGGTTTGTCATCCCTCTTTATGTAATGTTAACCGTCTTCCTCTTCATGAATGTATATCGCATATAACCTTTCTTGATTGATTTGGTTTACCCCTTCTTTGGTTCTTTGTTTATGACAAAAAGGGGGAGAAAAATTTGATGATTTTGTTTTTACTTTAACCCCTTTGTTGATGATTGACAAAAAGGGGGAGAAGTATTTGAGATATATGCATGTTTTTTAGTTAAAGGATTTATGTTTATGCATATATGTTTTGTTGTGCAAAGAGGAGAAAAAGATTTTGTGATTTTGTTTTATGCTTGATTAGCATGTTTACTCCTACATTTGCATACATGTTTATGTGCCTCATTGCATATTTATTTGTCTATGTGGTATGCATGAGTTAAGGGAGAGCTTCTTTGAAGCTTTACTTTAATCCATGCATATATAACTTCATGAGTTTTATCATCATCAAAAAGGGGGAGATTGTTGGCCCAAAGGTCCATCACTCTAGTTTTGATGATGATCAACTCATGTAGTTATGTTTACTAATGATCTTGTGTTTAATTAGTGACAAATTTATGATCAAGATCTTAGTAGGTGCATAGCTTCAACAAAGGATTTGAAGTCAAGTTTTGGAGCTAGCACGGTTTGATTCAAGAGCTTGAGCATCAAGATTACATCAAGTACTCAAGAGGAGTCTAACTCTATGGATCGTGTTTGGACCAAGTCAAGAAGATAAGAAGGCTTCAAGAGAAGACTTCAAGAAGATGAAGACTTGTGTCTAGGTTTGTTTTTAGTAAGATTTTGTTTTTAGATAAAATGTAAAGAATAGAGTAGTTGGTGGATTGCTCAAGTACATATACACACACACTCTTGATAGTTTTGTTTTTACAAAAGATTTTTACTTTGGAAAAATACTTTTTGGTTTTTGGAATTTCTTATATGCATGTCTTTTATTCAAAACCAAGTTTAGAGCTTAATGTCAAAAACATATATATCTTAATTGTGTAGTGGATCATATCCATACACACTATGCTTTAATGAATTCAAAATATCTTGTTTTTGTATCATGAAGAAATTTGTAAAACAAGTTTTAGAAAAATACTAGTTTTCATTTGAGCCAATATTTTCAACTTACAAAAATAGTTCAAATCTTTTATAACATGCCTTGATTTTGTGCAAGCATGTTTGTTTATCAAAGTATTACATCAAAACTATTTTGTAGATTTTTATGTATTTTATGGGATTTTTATGTGAGCCAAAAGACCAAGTTTTAATCCCTAGGTTTTCTGTTCCAGGCTTCAGCCAGTCGACTAGTCGACTGACCAAGTCGACTAGGGCTGAAGTCGGTCGACCGACTCGGTCGACCGATGTGCACAGACATGCACGCCAGCTCTGCAGGATGGCCGGCTGACCGACCCGGTCGACCGTCCAGAGAGCTCTGCTCTCTGGAAAGGCCCCGGCCGACCGTGCGGTCGACCGGACAGAGAGATCGCTCTCTGTATCCTGGCTCGGTCGACCGGCCGGTCGACTGATGGCTCAAACGGTCTGAAATATGACCGTTGGCCGGTCGGCCGGACGGTCGACCGACAGGCCTGACAGAACCCCAATGGCTAGTTTTTCTAAGCCTATAAATTTGGGGGTTTGGGCATTGTTTTCACCAAGATTTGGAGAGTATTTTTGAGCCAGTTTTTCCAATCCTTTTCAGAGATTTTTTTTCTCCACATATTTGAGAGCAAATATTTCCAATCAAAAGGAGAGTTTTATTAAGAGTGTTAAAAGAGAATTTCTTTGAGTTTTCCTCCACCATCTCTTTCCTTGTTTTTCTCACAAACACTTGAGCAACCCATTGAGCTATTCATTTTATAGGAGTGTTTTTGTGAGAGGATTTTAGGTGATCAAGAGTTTTGATCACCAAAGTTCATCTTTGTTCTTTGAGGAGGCGGACGTGTGTGTTCGCATTGTTTCGGGTCCTAGTTGGGACTTGGTGTTTCGGGTTCGGGTGCGAACTCTTTGTTTAAGGTGCGGCCTCGGCGAGCCGGTGGGCTTGCGGTGTGTACGGGCTAGAGAGTCTGAGAGCTTGTAGGTGTTGCGGCACTGAGTGATCCGGTGGGATCGATTATAGTGGAAATTCTTCGTGTGTCGAAGGCGGGGATGTAGAGCAAGTGTGCTCGAACCTCGAAACAAATCTCTTGTGTTTGCGATTGCTCACTCTCTCTCTCTCTCTTGTCTCTTGTTTATATCTTGCATGCTATTACTTGTCTTATCTTTATATGCTTGATATACATTTGTGCTCATATTGATATACTTGCTTGGGTTTGTTCGCTAACACTTGTATTTAACCAAGAGAGCCAACTTTTCAAGGGGAATTTAGAGGAGTTTGTCCAGAGCCCTTCACGGGGAATTCGGCAACACTCTTGTGTTATACGTGGTGTTTAGTTTAAATAGCTTAGTTTAGGTCATAATAGCTTTTACTTCCGCATTATTTGGCATTAAGTGACCATTAGATTAGCCATCACCTATTCACCCCCCTCTAGCCATCACCTATTTCAAATATCATTTTTCAATATTTTAGATTTTTCATGATTTTCTGGAATTTTCCTGAATTAAGTTGTAAATCTTCAAAACCGGTGTCGACCAGTGCCGCTGACCGATTCTCGGATTTTTAATTTACAAACGGAGTTGAATTTCAAGAAACGGCTTTCCCATAACTTCTTAAAATCACATTTTCTATCTGAATACTTTTTCTGAGAATTTTCTGAATTTATCAAAATTCCACTGGATTTGGTGTCGGCCAGTATCACTGGTTGATTCCAGAAATTTTAATTTACAATTGGAATCAAATTTCTAGATTCGCTTTCATATTACTTCTTAGAATTATATTTTCTCCTTTTAGGCATTTTCTGAGATTTTTCAGATTTTATCAAAAATTCGGCCGACCCGGTATAGACCGGTATTGACGGTTAACTTCAAGATTTTTATTTCAAAAATGAGATTGAATTTATGAAAACCGATTTCATCAAAAATTTTTATATAATATTTATATTTTTGAGAATTTTTAGAAAGCTTTCCAAGCTACTTTATTTTTTGGACTTTTCTAGAGTTTTCGGTGTTTTCCCAGATACCGGATTTTATCCAGATATTTTACTCTTCTCTTTTTCTCTCTCCTCGCTAGACGCGAGTTCCTCCAACCTGATTTTAACATTTAATGCAGAGATCCTCTCCATACTGCATTTAATGCTTGTCCTGCAAGATCAATTCTGAACCATGTTTTTTGTCTTTTCTGTCAAACGCAGATCTCACGTTTATACTCCTGGACGCGGTTTTATTTCCGCGTCCAGTTCATTTTACCTAGATGCGGATGTAATTGCTTGAAGACGTAAGTTTCTTTGTTGCGTCTCTTTTGGTTTTGAAAGGAAAGGTAACATTATAATAATCATTTCCATTCCTTTATATAAACCCCACCTTCTTTCTCTCTCTTGCATTAATTCTTCTTCTCCTCCTTTGTTTCCAGCAAGCATGCAGCCAACGAATGACAGCCATGGGCCTTGCCTTGGCCGGCCATGCTCCACCTCCTCCACCTCCATTTTCACCACCAACTCCACCACCTCTTTCTCCTCCATCTCCTCCTCCATTCCAACAAACAACAACAACCACAATACCACCTCCACCATCTTCTTCTTCCTCTTCTTTTCCATCAAATAACCCATTTCCACCACCACCTTCTCTACCATCTCCACCACCATATACTTCACCTTGGCCACCAACGACCATGCCATCTTCCTCTCCTCATCGTGCTCTTTCCGACGAGCTATTGCTTCGCTCTCCGAAATCCCTTTCACAAAACTCCATTTTCACCAAATGAACTACACTTGCACACTCTTTAGCTTGGGCTCGGGTTTTTGGCCGGCCATCTCTGGCCACTTCCGGCCATCTCCGGCTGCCGCCGGCGACCACCGGCCATGGCCGGCTACCACTCCTTCCCTTCTTCCCTTTTCTTCTTCCTTTTCTTCCCTTCTTTCTTTCCTTCTTTTCTTCTCTTTTCTTTCCTTCCTTAATTCTTTCTTTCCTTCATTTCATTCCTTGCGTCTCTACTCCCTTATTCCCTGCGTCTTCCTCTCTCTCTCTCTCTCTCTCTCTCTTTCTTCGTCTCTCACTCTCTCATCTCTCTGTCACTCTATTTCTCTTATTTATTGCTAGACGCGGATTTCACCCCCGTGTCTAGGCAATTCCTTAACGTGAATCTTTGCGTTCTTGATATTTGTATAACGCAATCCTCGCTTTCTTGTGTTAACGCGACGCGGAGCTTATGCCCGCGTCTGTGTTCTTCTCGTGATTAACGTGACACGGAACCCATGTCGCGTCTGCGTTCTCCTCGTGTCCTGACTTGAACGCGGGTCTCGAACCCTGCGTTTGTGGGCATTTATGCAACGCGAACCCCGCGTCTGCGACCCCAGCGTCTTCCTGTACACACACTCTCTCTCCATGGACTTCTCTCTCTAGCTCTCACTTTCTCTTTCCTCTCTCTTATTCTTTCTCTCTCTTGGTTTTCTCCTCTCTCTAACACTTTCTCTTTAACGCGTTGACGCGTTGATTTTCTGGATTCCGGTGATCGGGAATTTCACTATGTTTTCTGAAGACTTAGGCGAGTGTTCTCGCTTTCCTCTTGGCTTTCCCGCTTCGTTTGATCGACTTGACTGTCTTATGTATTTGTATATGGAACTAACACTTTCTCTGCAGGTACCCTAACCTCTGGGTACAACCCTTGAGTTTTAAAGTCCTCGGACTTACTCCGTTCGAGTGTAATTACCCAGTGAGCATGGCTTCCCGTGAGTAGTAGTATGGCGTTCCTACGCTTACTGCGACACGTGTGTCTAGCTACGTTGCGAGCGGTAACCACGCCGAGCGTGATAGCATTTAGTGTTGTACATTAGTTTCGCTCCAGCTTGCTCAGCTCTGCTTGATTGTGCTCAGCTATTACTGAATAACACCTAGAGGGGGTGAATAGGTGTTAGTGCTAATCTAAAACTAATTGCAAAACTAAGTGCGCTAATGACGGAAGCTAATGCAAATTATGCACAAACTAATACAATACAACAAGTGTAGCCGAATTCCCCTTGTGAGGCTCTGGACTAACTCCCTTGATTCCCCTTGAAATGGGTTGAGGAGCTATGTGAAGCTCTTATTGGATGAGTATAAGTTAGGCACACACACACAAGCAATCCAAGCAATATGAAATGCACACAATCAAGCCAAGCATATAAGAATGAATTGCAATATAAAAGAAGCAAGGCAACACAAGCAATATATAAGATATGTATGCAATGAAAGAATGATGCTTGAATGAAATGATGCTTGCACAAAGTAAAGAGAGTAGAGTTGAGAGAAATTGGATCAAACGCTAACACAAAGATTTGTTTCGAGGTTCGAGTACCCAACTCTACATCCCCGCCTACACCACCGTGTAGGATTTCCACTATCTCAACTCCCACCGAGGGAACCTCCACCGAGGAGGATTTCTTACAACTCTAGGAGTACCAAACTCCTCTCTCAAACAACCACCTCACAACCGAGGGGTAGGGCCCGTAGCCAATACAACAACCAACACCTCTACCGAAGAGGTCTATAACCAAACTCAATCACCTCTACCGAAGAGGGATCCAAACCAACAACCCAATACAACAATCTCCACCTCTACCAAAGAGGGAGCAACTCAAGAAATCAAGGGTTTACAACAAGTGGTATATTTCAACCACAAACCTCTTTCCTTTTTCTTTTTCCACAAAAACAATATCCTAATAGATTAGGATAGTATGATAGCTCAAGTGTGGAAAACTAGGTGTTTTTGGAAACAAGCAACAAAGAAAACTACTTGGGAAATCTCTTGTATATGATAGAAATAAAAGATCAAATCAAAATCCCAAAACTAGTTTTCTTTGATTTTCCAAAAACCCAAAACAAATAAAGATGAGAAGTTTTAAAGCCCCCAAAACTCTTTTAAAACTCTTTTAAACACTTCAGAAAACTGGAAATTTTTCTCTTAAAAAACTTGGCCAAAATCCCCAAAGAGATGGGGTTTATATAGCCCCTATACAAAACTAGCCGTTAGGCTGATGTGGCAGCCTGACAGGCCACCGGTCGACCGGTCCGGTCGACCGCCAACGGTCAGAATTATGACCGTTGGGCAACTGCGGTCGACCGGCCCGGTCGACCCAGAAAAACCCGAGAGCAGAGCTCTCAACTCGGTCGACCGTCCCGGTCGACCGTGTCTGTGCCTAACAGACGTGCACGTCTGTGCACGTCGGTCGACCCGAACGGTCGACCGGCCCTTGGTGCGGTCGACCGTCAGGGTCGACCGACCAGCCTGTCAGCACAAAAACAAGGTCAGAAAATTTGGAAAAATATTTTCTAAAAAATCTTTTATCTCTTTTTAAAAATACCATAAAAATTGTTTTATCATTTTATATTGAAACTCAAACAAGTGATAAAAATTTCAAGACAATATATCAACATATCAATTCATTTTTGTGTCTTGCCAATTTTATCAAAAACAAAACTTGTATTTTTATCAAACTTGATTTTTCAATAGGAAATCTGATTTTCCTAAAAACTTATAGAAATACAAAAACATGATATTTGAACATTATTAAGCATGATGCATATGGACATAGGTCTAATACACATTCAACAAATATATCATAGTTTTTGTCTTTAATTACAAAAATATGTTTTATACCAAAACATAAAACTACATGAATAGGTATGTCAAACTAAGTTTGTATAAGTCATATAAGCATGCATGTATATAGAGCACATCTAATATACATATAAAACATGTAAACTTGTTTGATCAAACTATTCATGAAAACTCATATCGGTTAAACTAAAAACCGAAAAACCAATATCCAAACATGTGTGTGTTTTGTGTGCACTTGAGCATATCAACTAAACTAAGCTTACAAATGGATCTAAAACTCTATCTAAACTAGGATACCTAAGTCTTCTTGTCGATCTTCCAACTTCAAGTAGACTCGATCCCAAACGCGTGATCCTCCAAGTGCAAGGTATGATCTTTAAGCTTTGGCACCGGAATCACCATGATAAGCTTCCAAACACCTCTTGTTGAAGCTAATCACCAACTAATATCCTGTTAATGATCTGAAACTTAGAAACACAAGAATATTAGTAAACATAACTACATGAGTTGATCATCATCAAAACTAGAGTGGAAGGCCATTGGGCCAACAATCTCCCCCTTTTTGATGATGACAAAACTCATGGAGTTATATATGCATGGATTAAAGATAAGCTTCAAGGAAGCTCCCCCTTAACTCATGCATAGGAAAAAATAATAAATATATGCAATGAATATTAAACATGAAACATGCATATGCATAAACAATAAATGGTTCTAGATATCAAATGGAATATTCAAAACAAAATAAGCTCTAGATACCAATTACAAAGCAAACTCTATAAATCAATTAAACTTAGTATTCTTGAGATTCTTGAGATTAAAACATAATATATGCATAAACATAAGCATGCATATAAAACTTCATAAATCTTTCTCCCCCTTTTTGTCAATCATCAACAAAGGGGTAATCAAAACCATAAATAAAACGAGGGGTAAAAATCTTTCTTCCCCTTTATGTCAAACAAAACAATAAAAGACAATGTTCTCCCCCTTTTTGTCTAAAACAAAAACAAAATCAATAAGGGGTGACTTTAAAAACATGATATCAATTGAAAATATGTCAATGAAGCATCTTGATACCAAAAGAAAATAAACAAGGATAATAAGTGTTATATGCTATATACATTCATGAAGAGGGAAGACGCTAAGTTAGCTTCCCTACACATATGCATTACATGAAGGAGGGAAGTTAAGCCCTAATTCACATAACACACATTATGTAATGAATAAGAGGAGATGTGAAGCTCCCCCTACACACGTGTACCACATAAAGAAGAGATGTGAAGCTCTTCAATACACAATACACTCAACATGAATCTATATGAAGAGATGTTAAGCTCTCCTTGCATATAACCAATACAAATCAAAACTTTGAATATTTTCTTTAAAACAAAATTTTGAAAATACCAATTGTAATTAAACATAAGTCTTGAATTCTTAAACATGAATCTTGAAACCAAAACAAATTTTGAATTTCTTAAATATGATACCAATTGTAAATATTTTACCAATTGAAAAGATTTTACATAGAAACATTGATACCAATTGTAAGAATTGTTCATTTTAAAACATATAAACAAATTTGATGTTGATATCATATGTTTAAAATAACACTTTTAATCATAAAGTGTGGGAGTACAAATACCAATTGAAATACAAAATCAAATTTTCTCCCCTTTTATGAAATACAAACTAAAATATGCATAGTCTTGATATCAATTTAAAAGTAATCAATTGAAACAAAAGTGAAACTCAAGGTGTTAGGTCATGCTAGAGCTTGAGTAAACAAAAACTAAAATTTGTGATTTTTTTTTGAACACAAATAAAACATATATGTATGAAAATTTAGATACCAATAGAAATTGATACCATTGAAATTAAAATCATACATACATACAATACAAATATGAGTATACAAGAGGATCAAAGATGAGACCAATTGAAAGAGTTCAATGATACCAATTGAATCAAAAGCATGTGTATATCTCATATCATCTACCACCCAATCATGGTTCAAGTTTTAAATGATTTTCAATATAAGGCATACATGAACATGATCTCCCATCCAACCTCCCTTAGAAGGTAGGGGTTTTCAAAAATAGATTTGAAAATTTAGTTTTGTTTGAAAATCTCTACCATATGAAGAATATCGCAACTAGTTAAATGGAAAAATTTGTTAACTAGTACGAAATCCTTCAAGCAAGGAATAAAAAAAAAATTGTTTTTCATGAAATAAGAAATTCACATGAAAATCAACACTCTAATCTAATTAAGCACAATTTTGACTCATGAAAACAAAACATGAGCAAGCAAAAAAGTGAGTGTACATATAAAGTGTGAATATCATAATCATGAAATTTTTTCATTAAGCTCAATTATTCCTTAATCATGAAAACACGAAAATCATCAAAACTTATTTAACTTTCATGGCATATGTATGTCTAATACAAACTAAAGTATACATACATATCCAAAACTCAACGAGTCCACAAAATATATGCATTAAGGCACGTGGCTCAAAAAGGATACTCATGTATAGTCAATAGTTTGGATAAGATGGACATATACATGAAGTTAAATATTGACACAATAAACATGACAATCATGAAAACATGAAAAGCATGAAAAGTATGAAAATTTAGCTTTTCATTAAAACAATTTGATACCAATTCTTTTCAAGGTATATGTATGATTTGTCAACACAAGAAGTATACATACATATCCCTTAAACGCACTTTGAGTCCATAATAGATATTTGCATGAAAGGCAAATGACTCAAGGGGTATACATGTATATCTTCAAGTTTGGCAAAATACACATATACATGAAATGAAAACTCAAAAGAACAAATACCAAAAATGGAATACAAGTTTAAAATGTATGAATCATCAAAACTAGACTATACTAGCACATCTAATGGGAACAAACAAGCATTCAATCCCAAACATATATAGATTTGTTTGTGGCCCATTCTATGTACAAGTATATAACTAGTCTTAATGAAAACTAACACTTAAACATATATTCAAAACATGAAGCATCAAAACAAATTTAAAAGTCATCATGATAAAACTAAAACATGATTATTATGTGAATTCACATGTATTAGATTCATGATATACACTATAGCTTAAACAAAAGTGAGAACACTAAGTATGATTCAAATAAGCATGTGTGTCTCAAATACTATACATGTATGTCAAGGATCTAATAAACATGGAATGAGCATACTAATCCATAGACATCAAAAACATGCCATAAACAAATGAATATGAAAGCATGGGAGTTTAGAATCGTTACCAAAACCTCAAGGCAACTCTCCTTGTCTCCAAAACTTGGTGGTCCTCTCCACCATCTCTTCTCTTGAAAGTGATGCATCCATATGATTCCTTTTAGTACGGAACGCATCCACTCCAAGGTGCTAACACTCTCACGTCATGTGAGAGCCCACACCTACATCAAAAACTTTAGGGGTGGTGGTCTTTGGTACCAATACTCTTTTGGGTCCATGGGGGTTAGTCCCTTCTCTAACCCAAACAAAGTTCTTTGCTAAATTTTCAACATGTAAACGATCATAGCAAAATTTAGCAAGATGGCCTTTTCGGCCACAATGTGTACATGTGTACACATGAGCATACTTGTGTTGATGGTGTCCGTGTGAAGCATGTGTATGCCGTGATGGTGTGCATGCATAAAGGATGGAACTTGTTTCTTTCGAACCAAGGTTTCCAACCGTGAGTGGTTCATGGCACATTGGCTCATAGTGGAGCCCAAACAATCTACTCTCTTCTTTAACATATAAATATCATCATAATCCTAGAAGAAGAGGTACATGCATTAGGTAGACTAGATGAAGAAGCTACACTAGCATGGCAAACATGTGCATCAATTTTATTTTGTAAAACAACATTTTTCATTAAACACATTTCTAAATCTTTAGAAATTGAAGCAATCTTAATTTTCAAAGAATCATTTTCTTTTAAAACAAAATCAACTTTTGAAGACAAATTTTCATTTTTCTTCAAAATAGCAAGGCAATCATTTTTAGACTTTAAAATTCATTTTCTTTAAGTGCAAGTTCCAATTGAGATCTCAATGAATCCCTTTCATTATAGACCTCAACCTTTTCTTGCAAAACACAATCAAGTCTAGAATGCAAACACTTATTTTCTTTTTCAATTTCTAGACTTTTCTTTTTCAAAATCTTATATTTTTCAATTAGTTTTTCACAAACAATAGATAGTTCTTCATTCAAAGCATGGGGATCAACAATATCATCACATGAAGAACTAGCATCATAATCACTATCTAGTTGAAGTTCCGATGTACCTCAAGGGAGTCATTCCTTGGACATATAGCATTGTGATTCGGATTCTCCACTAGATTCCTCTTCTTGGATTGGCAATTGAAGCTTGGAGGTGGTGGTTGTTGTCAACTTGTTCCACACTGCAAAAGCGGAATCAAGATTAGAAAAACACATAAGATAATCTTTAGGTAATGTGCTTCTAATAGCCTCTAGGGCTTGTGCATTGGCCCCTATATGATTGCAATCACCAAGATAACATCTCTTGGTGGCCGCAAGGAAAACATGCAAACCTAGGGTCTTTAGGTACATGGACATCCTATACTTCCAAACATCAATGTTGGAAGGGTCAAAACTAGGTGGGGTCATGAAGTCCATGGTATAAACTAAATATGTGCAAACAATCAAATGCAAATGTAGATTAGCAAGCAAATGGATCTCACTCCTAGGATGTTAAGCCTAAGTATCAGGAGCACTAGCTCTGATACCAATTGAATAACACCTAGAGGGGGGGTGAATAGGTGTTAGTGCTAATCTAAAACTAATTGCAAAACTAAGTGCGCTAATGACGGAAGCTAATGCAAATTATGCACAAACTAATACAATACAACAAGTGTAGCCGAATTCCCCTTGCGAGGCTCTGGACTAACTCCCCTTGATTCCCTTGAAATGGGTTGAGGCGCTATGTGAAGCTCTTGTTGGATGAGTATAAGTTAGGCACACACACACAAGCAATCCAAGCAATATGAAATGCACACAATCAAGCCAAGCATATAAGAATGAATTGCAATATAAAAGATGCAAGGCAACACAAGCAATATATAAGATATGTATGCAATGAAAGAATGATGCTTGAATGAAATGATGCTTGCACAAAGTAAAGAGAGTAGAGTTGAGAGAAATTGGATCAAACGCTAACACAAAGATTTGTTTCGAGGTTCGAGTACCCAACTCTACATCCCCGCCTACACCACCGTGTAGGATTTCCACAATCTCAACTCCCACCGAGGGAACCTCCACCGAGGAGGATTTCTTACAACTCTAGGAGTACCAAACTCTCTCTCAAACAACCACCTCACAACCGAGGGGTAGGGCCCGTAGCCAATACAACAACCAACACCTCTACCGAAGAGGTCTACAACCAAACTCAATCACCTCTACCGAAGAGGGATCCAAACCAACAACCCAATACAACAATCTCCACCTCTACCAAAGAGGGAGCAACTCAAGAAATCAAGGGTTTACAACAAGTGGTATATTTCAACCACAAACCTCTTTCCTTTTTCTTTTTCCACAAAAACAAGATCCTAATAGATTAGGATAGTATGATAGCTCAAGTGTGGAAAAACTAGGTGTTTTTGGAAACAAGCAACAAAGAAAAACTACTTGGGAAATCTCTTGTATATGATAGAAATAAAAGATCAAATCAAAATCCCAAAACCTAGTTTTCTTTGATTTTCCAAAAACCCAAAACAAATAAAGATGAGAAGTTTTAAAGCCCCAAAAACTCTTTTTAAAACTCTTTTAAACACTTCAGAAAATTGGAAATTTTTCTCTTAAAAAACTTGGCCAAAATCCCCAAAGAGATGGGGTTTATATAGCCCCTATACAAAACTAGCCGTTAGGCTGATGTGGCAGCCTGACAGGCCACCGGTCGACCGGTCCGGTCGACCGCCAACGGTCAGAATTATGACCGTTGGGCAACTGCGGTCGATCGGCCCGGTCGACCCAGAAAACCCGAGAGCAGAGCTCTCAACTCGGTCGACCGTCCCGGTCGACCGTGTCTATGCCTAACAGACGTGCACGTCTGTGCACGTCGGTCGACCCGAACGGTCGACCGGCCCTTGGTGCGGTCGACCGTCAGGGTCGACCGACCAGCCTGTCAGCACAAAAACAAGGTCAGAAAATTTGGAAAAATATTTTCTAAAAAATCTTTTATCTCTTTTTAAAAATACCATAAAAATTATTTTATCATTTTATATTGAAACTCAAACAAGTGATAAAAATTTCAAGACAATATATCAACATATCAATTCGTTTTTGTGTCTTGCCAATTTATCAAAAACAAAACTTGTGTTTTTATCAAACTTGATTTTTCAATAGGAAATCTGATTTTCCTAAAAACTTATAGAAATACAAAAACATGATATTTGAACATTATTAAGCATGATGCATATGGACATAGGTCTAATACACATTCAACAAATATATCATAGTTTTTGTCTTTAATTACAAAATATGTTTTATACCAAACATAAAAACTACATGAATAGGTATGTCAAACTAAGTTTGTATAAGTCATATAAGCATGTATGTATATAGAGCACATCTAATATACATATAAAACATGTAAACTTGTTTTGATCAAACTATTCATGAAAACTCATATCGGTTAAACTAAAAACCGAAAAATCAATATCCAAACATGTGTGTGTTTTGTGTGCACTTGAGCATATCAACTAAACTAAGCTTTACAAATGGATCTAAAACTCTATCTAAACTAGGATACCTAAGTCTTCTTGTCGATCTTCCATCTTCAAGTAGACTCGATCCCAAACGCGTGATCCTCCAAGTGCAAAGGTATGATCTTTAAGCTTTGGCACCGGAATCACCATGATAAGCTTCCAAACACCTCTTATTGAAGCTAATCACCAACTAATATCCTGTTAATGATCTGAAACTTAGAAACACAAGAATATTAGTAAACATAACTACATGAGTTGATCATCATCAAAACTAGAGTGGAAGGCCATTGGGCCAACAATTACTTTATCACTTGCCAAGTACTTGCTTGTTATGTTAACACTTGACATGCTTTTGCTTGATACCTACCATCTACATGCTAATACCTGACACCTGTCTGTATCACTTGTCAACTGTTGTGTCATCACCTGATACCCGACTTACCACTTGACACTTGCTTACTATGACATGACTTATCACTTGCCTCTTGATATACTAATACTTGACATGTGATTATCATATTTACGGGAATACTATACTTGTTATCCTGCATTACATGCGGTGACTTGAATCTTGTACTTGTTATCCTGTATTATATATACAGTGACCTAAATGTATAGTACTCATGTACTCCTGAACTCCTGATCATGTCTTGCACCTATTCCATAAAATTGATAACTACATAATAAATCATAAAAAGGAACAACTTGCATCGGGTCGGGGGAAACTTGCGGCTATCAATATATGTTCGTGTTTACAGTGGTACTAGGCATGTTGTGCAACTAAAACTTCCGCTCTGACCTGTGGGCCTCCAGGCGACCGAGGGGAGTGCTGGCTCCCTCCTTCCTGGTACTATCTTGATAAAGGGCATTCTATAAGACCCTCCTGATGGCCTTGCGGCAGGTTCCGTCCACCAAGCAACGGAACAATCCTGGGCCGTGGTCCGGGTATGTACGGGACCCACTGTAAACATTGTTCGTTGATACCCCCGTTGGTTTCCAATAACAACCTTGATTTACTCAGATGTGGATATATGTGCGCTGGGACGCTAGTTCACATATCTAGACATCGGGGTAAGACGAGTAATAATAATAATAATAATAAAAGATGCCAGCTAAGAATCTGTTATATGCCTTGCCATGTTTGCTTGTATCGGATTTTACTTCGGATTTCCAGTTTTATGATTATTATACCATACCTGTTCATATACTGCTTTCTACTTGTATTCTATCTTACCTGTCTCCTGTTCTTATCTGATCATACTATGAGTCTTCCCTGCTTGATATCATATGCTGTATATCTACTTGCTCCTGTATGCTTGTGCCTACGACACGGTTTTCATGTTTATGATCCAGATTTATCGATACACATGTGCTTATCCATACTCGCCATCTGGCTTTCGCATCACCACTCGCCGGGGAGTTCTGACTCCTCTGGATCCTCATGTCCAGGTCATGGAGCTTGGAGCTGTGGATTCTCCCAATTGTTGATCAGAGTGGCGCAGCGGTAGCGTGGATCTCCAGCAGACCGTTCAGAGCCTTATCCTTCCAGGTCCCTTGTTCGGCTCCAGAGTTTTCCTGTTGTGACTCTGAGCTTCCATTTGTACTGTTCATACATGTACATCCCTTTGTATTCTCGCACTTGCGCCTGTCGTTGATGTAATATTATTGTAACATTTATCACTTCCTGTGATAACTTTGTAACTGTATTCTCGTGTTGGAATGTATAATGCACCACGTGCTTCCGTACTCTGATTCTTGCCTGTACTGATGCTTAGCGTATATACGTGAGGGTATTTTTCGACCTGCGTATATACATCGCAGTAACGTCTCCGTACCCGTTGGATCGGGGTGTTACAATATGCTTAGCGTATATACGTGAGGGTATTTTCTGACCAGCGTATATACGTCGCAGTAACGTCTCCGTACCTGTCGGATCGGGGCGTTACAACCTCCAACACCCTCTGGAGTAGTCCCAGTCCCAAGAGGAGAGCTGAGAATGGTCAACACAGACCCTCACCAGCAGCAAGAGAAGGGCCTGGTACCTATTTTCACACCTCGAGGAGAAGTCATGTGGGTTCATCTCGACCTTGTGGATGGCTAGCAATGGACCACTGTAACCAGCAGGAAGTCCAAGGCAAAACTAAAGCCTCATCCTGTAATGTGGTAAGTGCCTCTTCTCGGGAAGCGGAGACTGATGTTCCCTCGCTGACTGATTCAGAAGAGGAAACGTTAGCTCTGGCCACAGAACCCAACCAACTTGTGGCGGAAACCCGTTCGGGTCAGTCATATTTGAAAAGTATGACAAAATGGTGGCAACTCCTCCAAAACCCGCTATGGAATCAGCCAAGTCCTCCACAAAGCAGTCCGTGGAGAGACAAAAAGAGCTTCAATTTTCTAAAGTTCTCTCGAAAGACATCGCGGAAGGATCCACAGCACCTTACCGCTTTGATGTCCTGGCTCAACTGGCCAATATTCCGGCCCGAATTACTCTTTATGAGCTCCTCAGGCTATCGAAGTCAACCAAAGAAGCTCTGCAAGAGGCCCTAGCTAATGCTGAGGTTTTCATGACCCATGTACCAATTGGACCACAGGAAGAAGATATAGAAGATTGCCTCCATGCTCCCTGCATCACCTTCAGAGCAGATGATATGCAGGTCAAAGGGAAACACGATCGGCCCCTGTACTTTACAGGGTATATTGGTTCATCTGAGGTGAACCGCATTCAGGTAGATCCTGGGTCCGCATTAAGCATTATGCCTCGCCGGGTCATGCAGCATCTAGGGATTCTTACTCACCGTTTGAGCGCTACCCAGACTACCATTTATGGGTTCAATGCCAATGGTACCCGTCCAATGGGGAAGATCAAGCTCAAATGCCAGATCGGGGATTTAAGGTCAAGGGTGACATGCTATGTAATCGATGCCGACACTTCCTACAATTTGCTGCTGGGACGACCATGGATTCATCGTAATTCTATCGTTCCCTCTACTCTCCACCAAGTCATGAAATACATCGACGGGAGTGGAAAGGTTTGAACGTTGATTGCCGAAAGGCATCCGTTCAAGGAGTCGAGAATTATTTCATAGATTCTCTCCTGTATCAGAACTCTGTGAAAACAGATGAAATCCCGCAACCAGAGGAGCCAGACTCTGGTAATGAAGCCGACACCGAGCCGGAAAAAGAAGAGTGCATGTGGGAGCTAGATCCACTTGTAATGAGCATTAATAAGCTCGATGTTGATAACACCACCGATGATGTAGGTGGATGGTATATTAATGAAGAATTAGATTTGGCTTATTTCTCTGTGTTCGCTTCTGATTCAGTGCCGTCAGACACTAGTACCGAAGTGGATGATGACCTCTGGTCGGCAATAGATGCTTTGACATCATTACATGTACCAATGAAATCGTCCTTCGAAACATACCAAGATGCCGGTAATGCGCAAGAATCAATATTCATGGTTCCAGCAAGACGGAAAGGCCAATAACCAATTCTTTTCGGACGAATTAAATCCGAACCGATGTCCCGTGAAGAATCAGAAAGCGAGAAAGAACCCCCTCAGTTTGGTCATTATGAGCCAAATGCACTCAGAATGATGGAAAGCATGGGTATGATCTGACAAACGGTCCAGGGTTGAATTTCAGCAAAGGAAGGAGAACACTACTCCGATCTTTTGTGCCAAAAGAGAAATCCCCTGATTATTATCATCATACTCGTAGGGGGTTGGGCTATGTGTCAACTTCGATCCCATCAGCCTCTGACTCTGGAGAGTCATTATGCCATGATTACTCTTCAGGCACGGCATCGTGGGAGTCAGATGTTAGTGTCGGCAACATCTTCAGAGAACTTTCAGTGAATATGGTTTCAACAAGCCACCTGGAAGACGGGGATGAAGAGATGATCCAATCCGATACAGATCCTTGGATCAAACACTTAAATGCTCTTTGGGATACTCGCTTTGAACAGCGTGAGCCACCCACGGAAGATAAGGTTATTCAGATCAATTTAGGAGATGAGGCTAATCCTAAGCCCATCTTTATAAGCGAAGGCCTGTCACCTTCTGAGAAAAAGAATCTAATATCTCTTATACAAAAATATATAGATGTCTTCGCCTGGAATTATGAGGACATGCCTGGACTTGATCCTCGAGTGGCTATGCATCGCCTCAACATTAATACGGACGTAAAGCCTGTCAAACAACAACAGCGACGGTTCCGTCCAGAAGTAATGGAGGCAATTCAATCAGAAGTCAGAAAACTTATAGACTCTGGCTTCATTAGGGAAGAACAACATCCTGATTGGATAGCCAACATCGTCCCCGTTGATAAAAAGAACGGAAAGATCTGGATCTGCATTGATTTTCGTGATCTAAACGAGGCCTGTCCCAAAGACGAATTCCCACTGCCAATCACAGATGTCATGATTGACAATACGTGTGGATTCAAGCGAATGTCCTTTATGGATTGATTTTCAGGATACAATCAAATCAAAATGTATCCTGATGATGAAAAACATACCTCTTTCAGGACACCACTGGGGGTATACTGCTACACCGTTATGCCCTTCGGACTAAAGAATGCAGGGGCGACATATCAAAGGGCCATGAACGTCATTTTTCACGAACACATGCGCAAAATGGTGGAATGCTATGTTGACGACATCGCAGTAAAAAGCCTCGCTAAAGGTAATCATATAACTGATTTAAATGTTGTCTTTGACATCATGCGGGCCCATCAATTGAAGATGAACCCCGCCAAATCCTTCCTGGGGGTGGCCAGTAGAAAATTCCTAGGATTTGTCGTAACCTCCACGGGATTCATTTGGACCCGGAAAAGGTTCGCGCTATCCAGAAAATGCAACCTCCAAGAAACCTCAAAGAGCTCAGGGGATTGCAAGGACATTGGCGTACATCCGAAAGTTTATCTCAAATCTCTCCGGAAGATGCCAACCCTTTACCAAATTAATGAAGAAGGTTGTTTCGTTCATTTGGGACAACGCTTGCCAGCAAGCATTTGAGGAAATTAAACAGTACCTCACACAACCACTAGTCCTTGCAGCTCCGGTGTCTGTAAAACCTTTCCTGATATACATCCGAGCAATGGATCATTCTTCAGGAGCTTTACTAGCTCAGAACAATGATCAAGGACGAGAGCAAGCGATCTACTATTTGAGTAGAACAATGATCGGGGCCGAACATCGATACTACCGATCGAAAAGGAATGTTTGACATTGGTGTTCGCTGTTCAAAAAATGCGACACTATTTGGTAGGCCAAACTATAAATGTCATATTAAAAGTCAACCCCCTGAGGTTACTCATGACAAAGCCGTCATCGTTAAATGGCCGGCTGGCAAAATGAGCCATATTGCTATCCCAATATGAAATGCACTTTTTACCACAAAAAGCTGTGAAGGGACAAGCGGTGGCGGATTTCCTCGCTGAGCATCCAGATCCGAGGGCAGCCAAGCTTTACGAGGATCTCCCAGATGAGGTCATTGAAGTCTGCTTGACCTAGAGATCTTTCGAAAGGCAAGTGTGGCAAATTTTCTTTGACGGTGCAGCGAGAACAGGCCCAAAAGGACATATAGTGGCAGGAGTAGGGATAGTACTCGTATCCCACAGAACTATATGATTCCTCGAGCCGTCTCATTAACCGAGCCTTGTTCCAACAATGTAGCAGAGTACAATGCCCTCTTGATTAAGATGCAACTCGACGATTAGATTGGCGTCAAAAATCTCGAGGCATATGGTGACTCTAAACTCATCGTCAACCTAGTTCGCGGGGAGTGCGAAGTCAGACATGAAGATTTGGTACCCTATTATAACATAACTGTCCACATGGCCGAGAGGTTTACAAACTTCTACATTGACCATGTACCACGCAAGCAAACTGCGCATGCAGATGCACTGGCGTCCCTCGCTGCCTCCTTAGCTCTTCCAGCTGGAGCAGTAGAGAGAATATTTGTCCACAGCCACGACCTGTATTGCCCGAGAATTGCCCTTGAGGACTACCCGGAGCTAACTGGAGATCGTCAGGACAAGAAAGTGCTTGAGTCGTCAACCGGTCCAGAGTCTAGAGACTGGCGGTTCCCTTACATTGATTATGTCCTATACGGCATCCTGCCTGAAGACACCAAAGAAGCGGCTGCCATTAAAAGGAAATCTCCCAAATTCTACTATAATGCGATCACACGAACATTGTATCGTCGATCGCATGACGGGATCTTGCTTCGCTGCCTTTCACAAAAAGAGGCACAGGAGGTATTGAAAGAAGCCCATGATGGCATGTGTGGAGCCCATCAACCTGGTCCAAAACTTGCATATCGACTCCAAAGGTTAGGATATTATTGGCCTAAGATGATCACTAACGCCATCGCTTTGCCAAAAGATGTCACGCTTGTCAAGTGCATGGTGATTTCATCCATCAAGCATCAGGATACCTTCACTCTACAACCTCTACCTGGCCATTTGAGATGTGGGGGATGGATGTAGTCGGCCCTATCAGCCCACCATCATCAAAAGGACATCGGTTTATCTTAGCCATAACCGATTACTTCTCCAAATAGGCTGAGGCCATTCCTTTGAAGGAGGTAAAGTCATTTGATGTGATCAAATTCGTCAAACATCACGTCATTTACCATTTTGGGGTACCTCGGCGAATCATCCATGACAATGGGTCCCAATTCATCAGTCAGACTTTCTAGAGGTTCTGCGCTAAGTACAAAATCCAGAGTGTGTCCTCAACGGCATACTATCCCGCCGCTAATGGTCTCGCAGAAGCTTTCAATAAAACCATCGACAAATTTCTCAAGAAATTCGTCTCGAAAAGTCAGCGTGACTGGAACGATAAATTAGGCGAATGCTTATGGGCCTACCGCACAATTGTTCGAACTCCAACTAAACCTACGCCATTTTCTTTGGTATATGGGTGTGTAGCCGTGCTTCCACTAGAAATCCAAATCCCATCTCTATGCGTCGCCTTGACGGCGGAGATGACAAATGAGGAGAAGCATCGACAGCGACTCTAAGAATTGGAGGCCTTAGATGATAAACGTCTGCAGGCCCAACAACAAATCGAGCTCTACCAAACTCGGATTACTAGAGCCTTCAACAAGAATGTTAAAGTGCGAACTTTCAAGAAAGGTGACCTTATCTTAGCCGTCAGAAGACCTATGGTGATGACACATAAGACAAAAGAAAAATTTCAACCCAAATGAGAAGGGCCATTTGTAGTAGAGTCAGTCTACTCAAATGGATCATATCGCCTCATAACTTCAAATGGTGATACACTCATGATGCCGATCAATGGCAGGTTTCTGAAGAAGTACTATCCTTAATAGTACTCCTCCTCTGATCAAGTTAAAATTACACCTATGATCAAAGCTCCAGATCCAAGAAAAGTTTCTTTCCTTTATTAGGTCACATCACGGTAGATCGGTGATGAACTAATCGGGCATTGACTGTACCGTGATACATGATGTAAATATTGATAAAGAAACGAAAGGCGAAACTTGGGTTTTTAATATTGCTCTCTTCATTAACGTCCGGCGCCTCCAACGGCTAAGGGCAGAGGAAAATGTTGGCTTCTAAGCCCAACATAATTCTTCGACAACTCACCATGCTGAGGGGAATAGCATGGCTAGCCCAACTCAAACGGTAGTTGGTAAAGGCACCTCAAATCCGTTGATAGCTGAGGGTTTGCTAAAAATCCTAAGTGGACAAGATTCCACACTCTCTCCTCCAAAATCCCTTACCAATTCTCATACACAAAATGATAGGTCTACAAAATACAATCATTGCTACGTTAACACTATACCTCTGGTAATGAAAATTTTCAATACTCCCCATCGAGTACAAACCTTACTTGTCAACCCTATATGGAGTAGCAAGCCTTCAAATTTGTCAGGTTAACACTATACCTCTGGCATTTCAAACTCCACTTGTCACTCTCCTTTATAGAATGGCAAGTCCTCAGATTGCTCTTATCACGAGTCAATTTTTGTCAAGTTAATATCACACCTCTGACAAATTACTGTTAAGTTTAACATTACACTTCTAACAGTAATCAAGTTGCTGCAAGTTCAATATTATACCTCTGACAGTCATTTTCCTTCAGACTTTCATATCGAAGCTGAAATGAACGATGCTAAGTTTAACACCACACCTCTAGCGTCCAAGTCATTGCTAAGTTTAACAATACACTTATGGCCATGACTTTCCCTCGGACTTCCTTGTCAAAGTCGAGATGACCAATGCCAAGTTCAAAATTACACCTCTAGCATTACCCTTACTGTCACGTTAAACATTACACCTATGACAGTGATACTTTCAGTTTTCCCAATTGAAGCTGGAACATTCTTGAGTTAAGTTAATATCACACCTCTGACTCACACCCTTGTCGAGTTAACATCACACTTCTGACAAGATTGAATTCAACCCGTTAAGTTAATATCATACCTCTAACGGTAAAGATTTTCCTAGATCTCCCGCGAATCTAGTCGCATTTGTTATTCTCGTCAAGAGAATAACAAGCCTACCTAAAAACATTGTTAGGTTAACATTACACCGTTAACAGTGTTTTCATTAAATCCCCCAACTGATCTTAATCAAGTTAATCATAAACCTCTGATAAAAGTTCATCCTCCCTGGGGGTACAAATTTCACCTGTCACTCTCTTTCATAGATTGGCAGTTCCATAAAATTTCTTGTCAAGTTAATATTACACCTCTGACAATACTGTTGAATTTCCTGACACAGGATTTTTCTACAGACTTTAACTTGTTAAGATTATTATCATATTTTTAGTAAGTCAAAGACCCTTTACTTCTATTCGTCCGACTTCTAATGCAAAAAAAAAAAAAAGTTCACGACAATAGAAGGAGACAAAAAGAAAAGTGTCGCTTTTATTTATATCCAGGCATATAAAAGTGATACAAAATGCTCTCTTATACAATAAGATTGAGTGTTACAATAAAGGAGTATAAAGAAGTCCCTCTCTCTCTAAAAGGTTGCACTCACTCCTTGAAGCATGCTCACAACTCCAAGTACAAGATGTTTGGAAGGGCGTCAAAGTAGAGCCGAACACTGTGGTGAAGCTGATTACACCATGATGCATGACGTAAACATCGAAAGAACCCATCGCTGACCAAGAACAATGGTGTTTCTTGAGATCGGAATGCAGCAGGTCCTTTTGATTCCACCTGACCAACCGACGTCGGCCATGATCCTTCGTTGATGAACATCTCCACCACCAGAAAGTCATCTTATGAATATGGACTTTGTCCTCGATGTCATTTCTGGGGTAAGACTGGTGAAGGGAGGATTCGAGGCTTTACAGGTGACGTTCTCTTTCCAGTGACCTGCAAGAGGACCATACCCACCACCATATCCACCGCCATACCCACTGTGACCATGGCAGGCCTAGAAGCATGACTGGTGCATCGTGTCCAATAAGGTCTCGGCGGATGTCAGATCCTCGTCTCCCAAAAAAAGGAGCCATAACTTCTTCTCTACTAGACGACCATCGAACAGGTTCGCTGGCCGAAATATTCTCCCCAGGGCCCAGTGAACATGCGAAAGGGTGATCGAGCCTACCTACGAGATGAAAGAAACGAGGAGAACAAAGAAAGCTTCTTTCTTAAACCCTAACAGATGCAAACGAAGAAGAAGAAGAGTCTAATGATGACTCTTGAAAGACTGTTGCCTTTTGTAGGTACAGCGATTCGCAGAGATACGCGGCGCTTGGCTCGATGCCTAATCTCTGCCTGATGCGTGAAAAACGCATTAAATGCAGCGCGAAGTTCGCGCGCCAAAAAGAAGATGTCCCCTCAATTCTACAGGACATGTGGCAACATATTCACAGTACGGATTCGCATTGAACAACCGCGTCTTCGTCCCAAGAGACGCGTCCCTCCGACGGACGCACCTTCTCAACTAGGCCAAAGTTGCGTCTGCTTCACAGAGCGAAAGCCGCGTCTTTATCCCAAAAGACGCGTCCTTCCGAAGATCGCATCTTTTCAATCCGGCCAAAGTCGCGTCTACCTCATGGAGTAACAATCGCGTTGTCATCCCAAAAGATGCACCCCTATAGAAGGCGCGTCTTTAAAGCAGTATCACCCCTGCGTCCACAGAACTGGCGTGTGCTTCTGCAATTCAGTTCAAAAATACACTAGCACAAGCAGAAGACTGCCGACCCTTGGTTTAAAGTACACCAACGACAAACTCAAAGTATCGGGGAGGTTTAGACTGTGCATCTAGACACTCAACACGATCAGTTTTGGCGACTTCAACGAGTTCCACAGTACACTCACGAAGGCCATACTCCAAACAAGATCAAGCCCGGAACATTGTCAGTCCAATCATGAGAAGGGTGAATTCAGCTAGAGTCCAAAGTATTTCGAAATCCGTCTCAGCCAACTGCGGAATATCGAAAACTTTGGAGGGGGTTCTGTAGGCTGTCTAAAAATTATTGAAGACAGGTCCTCAAAAGCAGAGTCCCAAACTCCAGACGCAGGGCTAATCATAGCCATCAAAGCAGCGCCAAGACGCGAGGATCAAAACTCGCGTCTCAGCAGCACTGCAGCACCAAGGCGCGAGGGTCGAAACCCGCGTCTCAGCAGCACTGCAGCACCAAGGCGCGAGGGTCGAAACCCGCGTCTCAGTTATAACTGTCCTTGTTATGGGGTCAATCACTGCCCACATAACGGGAAAGTTAACCCCCATTATGGAGCGTTTTTAGGGGGCACGTTCGCCCCTGAAACCTCTATAAATAGCCTTGTTGCTATGGAGAAAGGGTCAGTCAATTAGATCAGAGAATTTGGGGAGAAGAACTTGACTTAAGAGCTTCCACAGAGAGGGAAAGAGAGTTCAACTCTTCAAGTAACTTGTTGCGTACAAGTTAATCTTTGCCTATAATCTCTTTGAGATTTCTGGTCGACAGAGCTGTGTTACTCCGTCCGCCAACTGAAGAGAAGATCCCCAAAAGTTCCTGACGTTCACCCGGTCAACGGAAAACAAGACTCACTTTCCACCGCCACCTGAAGAACCTAGCATTAAACAAAGGGAGGATTCAAGACTCAATATCTTCCCTCTCTTGTAATCAGAGTATAAGTCCGTTGTAATTTTTCAATTGATTCAAGGAAATTTTATGCGAATTTTTCTCCCACCAAACAATCATACCGGTTTCTATCAGTTCTTCCCCCAGTGTAAGTTGAGTACTTTATTTATATGTGTATATTACCCAAAGATAATGTCCACAAGTGTATACAGTATAACCATGATTCTCCAACTATGGGAATTAACAGGAGTATAATATCAGGAGTTACCCTTTTTCAGGGGTTCAAGAATACAGGAGTACAGGAGTTCAGGAGTACCAAATATCTGGTAACAGTATAATAATCATGAATATGCCAGGTAATACAGGTGTCAGGTGTCAAGCATAACATGTCAAGTACAGGTGTTATATATCATGTGTCAAGTATAGCATGGAAAGTACCGGTGTCAAATATAGCAAGGCAAGGGTTGGTGTAAAAACCGAGTGCCGGTGTAAATACCGAGTGCCGGTGTCATATATCATATATTAAGTGTAACATGCCAAGTGCCGGTGTAAATACTGAGTACCTGTGTAAATACCGAGTGCCGGTATCATAAATCATATATCAAGTGTAACATGCCAAGTGCCAGTATAAATACCGAGTACCGCTGTAAATACCGAGTACCGGTGTCATAAATCATATATCAAGTGTAACATGCCAAGTGCCGGTGTAAATACCGTGTGCTGGTGTCATAAATCGTATATCAAGTATAACATGTCTAGGGTCGGTGTCAGATGTCATGTGTCAAGTATAACATGTCTAGGGTCGGGTAAATATCGAGTACAACATCATATATTAACTCGCATAGCATGATATCATGTATTAAAACTACGGTAACAAGTGCTAGACATGCTAAAGTATCCACATATCAATTCCATGATATAAATACAAGAGCGTTTATTTTTAAATATATTAAAAAGCACTCGCATAATGATAAAATAGATGCATGTTTAAAAGAAACTGTACTCGCCTGAAACCGGGGTGAACTACCGGTTAAAAATCCAAAAAATCGGCAAACCGTTCGAGTAATCCACTAGCCCATAGTTATATATTAAAATATATAATTATAAATATATACATAAATATTGGAGAGGGAATGAGAGAGGAGAGAGAGGAGAGAGAAAGTTGTAGGAAGGAGAGAGAGAGAGAATAGGGGGTTTTAAAAGGGAAAATAGAAATTAAAAGTGAAGGGGGTAGAGTTGTAAATATAGTGAAGTAATTTGAGTGAATGGTGGAGGGTATTTTAGAGAAGTGGGAAATTCAGTGTTTTATTTGGGAAAGAAATAAAAAGAAAGAAAGAAAGAATGAAAGAGAAGGAAGAAAGAAAGAAGGAAAGAAAGAAAAAAATGAAGGGGAGGGGGTTGGCCGGCCGGCCGGCCACCGCCGGCGGCCTGGCGGCTGCGGCGGCGCTGCCGGGGAGGAGGGCGGCGCGCGCGTGCCCTGGGCAGGGGAGGAGGGGTGTTTTGTGATGTGGGTGGTTGTTGTTGTTGTTGCTGTTGGAGTTGGTGATGGTGGTTGGTGGTGGTGGTTGTGAATGTGGAGGTGATGATTCGTGGTGTTGGGGAGTTAGAGGAGGAGGAGGAGGAGGTGATGGGGTGGTGAAGTGGAGAATTTGATGGTATTGGTGGTGTATTTTGGAGAAGAAGAAGATGGAGGTAGAATGGGTTTAGTTGAAATTGGAGGAAAGGATGGAGAAATTGGAGATGGTGGAAGTGTGGAAGAGAAGAGGGGGTAGCGGGTGCGACGGTGGCTAGGGCGGCGCCGGCGGTGGTGGTGATGGTGGAGGCGGCGGCGGTGGGTTGGGTGCATAAGTTGGTTGAGTGGGTTGAAGATGAAGTTTGATTTTAGATTTTTGAAATGAATAAGGAAATTAAAGTGGGAAGGTTTAATAGAGAAGGGAAGTGAATGAAATGATGAATGGGGATGGTGGGGGGGATGGAAATTGCTTGCTGCTGCTGCTGGAGTTGCAGTTGCTGCTGCGCTGGAGGAGTTGCAGGGGATGGAGGTGGAGTGAAAGAGAAGAAAAGAAAAGAAGAAAAAGAAAGAAAAGAAAGAAAAAAGGGAAAAATTTAAAAGAAAGGAAAAGAAATAGTAAAAAATAATAAATAAATATTTTATTAAATAATAAAATTAATAAAATATTTTGGGAGTAATAAGTAGAGGAGTGGAGAAGGAAAAGTAAGAAAAGAAAAGAACGGTAAATTATATTATTATTTTAATAAGGCGAAAATTTGACTGTTTCAGAATCATTCCGAAAAATTCACAAAATAGAAAATATTATTCTAAGATGTTAGGTGAAATCAGATTTGAGAAATTTAACGTAGTTTTCAAATTAAAAATCCTGAAATCTTCCGGCGATATCGGTCGACGCTAGAATCGGTCAAATTTTGATAAATTTAGAAAAATTTCAAAAAATATTTTTAAATAGAAAATAAAATTTTAAGAAGTAATGTGAAAGATATTTTTGAAAATTCAATCCCATTTGAAAACTAAAAATCCGAGAGTCAGTCAGCGATGCCGACCGACACCGGTTTTGGAGATTTTGCAGAAAAATTCTGAAAAATTCTAGAAAATCATGATAAATCTAAAATATTAGAAAACAATGTCTGAAACTAAAATCGATCAAATCAGACTACCATAAAATCAAATCGGGCTACTGGCTGGTACCGGATTCTCGGTCCGGGTCAAGGCTTACTCTAGGTCTGAGAATCCAGATCCGATACTCAATAATATAAGCAATCACAACCCATGAACATGTACAGGAAGAAAATTGAACAATACGGTCGAAAAAATTTGGGGCACGTATTTGGGTACGTATCCCGGGAACGGGGTGCTACAATCCACCCACTTAACAAAAATTTCGTCCTCAAAATTTCTGTAAGGAAGGAGATGAACATAGAAGAAAATAGGGTTGATGGGAATATCATGATAGAATGGATATGATAGTAAAAAAAATTTACCAACTCAAGACATGATAAAAATGGGGATAGTGGTCACGGGCGTCACCTCCAGGGGTCCTCGTTCCAAATATAGGGCACCACTTTCTGTTCCACTTCATCTGATACTTTAGATTTCTTGGTGGTCAAATGACATGCTTTCCGCTTTCTCCCATCTGATCTACCTCTTGGCCTTCTCTGTGCTTGATTGAAGATACTGCGGGGAAGGGAATGGAGCTCTCCTGCCGATTGGTCCTAAGTCCCTTCTTACTGGTGGTACAGGAAGTATTGGTTGAATCGGCGTGGTACTCCCCATCCATTTGAATGAACAATCTCTTATCATATGACCATCAGATCCACATGCTAAGCACACCCTGTTTTCCATTCTAAAATCATGCTTGTAGTGTCTGAGCTTCAGACAATACCCACATCTCATTTAATGAGGGAGAGGTCGGAGGAATTGCTTTACTAGTGGGGTATCCAGGTGTCCGACTGAGTCTTCACCTCCTTTCAACTGAAAGGATCTCTTCACTGACTTCCTCTGCATCTCATCATGACGCTTCTTTCCCAATCCCCGTTCTACCTCACGAGCGATGACAAGGACCTGAGAATACGACTTGAGTTGCTGGGGTATAAGAAATATCTGGATCTGCATCCTCAGGCCTTGCTGGAATCTCCTTGCTCGGGTCTCCTCATTGGTCACCATGTATGGCGCGAACCGGCTCAATCTTAGGAACTTTGCAGCATACTCGTCTACAATTTGGTCCCTCCGTTGCAATCTGATAAATTGATCTTCCATCTCCTTCTTTGTCGTCTTAGAGAAGAATCTCTCGTAGAAACTCTTAGAGAACTGGTCCCAAGTGATGGGCTTCTCCAACCTCGCTTCTTCTGCCAACCACCAAGTCTTGGCCACGTCCTTCAGTTGTATCTTAGCCACTTCCACTTGGTTCTCATCAGGAATTCGGGCTGCCTTCAGAAGATCTGTAGTATCAATCAACCACTGCTCTACGTCCAACGGCTTCTCAGTACCCGAAAATGTAGCTGGCTGCAGTCTTCTGAAATCGGATACATTGTCAGGCCTCTGCTCTCTAGGGGCTGTCAATAATGCCTGCCGCAAGAGCTCTATCTGCTGATGCTGACTCTCCATCATGCCATGAAACATCCTCATCATGTTATCGCTCTCCCCATTGGAACTGTCACAAGAAGTGTCAGGACCATTACGGGTTCTCCGTCTTTCCATGTCTGAGTTGGTTGAAGGGATGACGGGAAGAAGCTAAAAAGAAAGATAGAAGGGTCTCAGGATCCAAGGAAGGATTGCGGGTTAGGAATAGATAACACCGTACTTGCGATTGGAATGTATATTCAAGACATGCTCTCCAGCTGCAGATTAATACATCATTAATCTGCCAACTGGTTATACTGAGGATGTTAAAACCTAGGCTTTGATACCATCCTGTGACGCCCCGATCCCATGGTACGGGGACGCCACTACGACGTATATACGCAGGTCAGAAATACCCTTACATATATACGCTAAGCTTCAGTACAAGTAAGAATCAGAGGCGGAAGCACAGTGGTAATATACATTCCAACAGAATAGTACAAGTACATGGTTATCACAGAAAGTGAAACAATATTACAAGAATATTACATCACTAAAAATACAAGAGTACAATACATGAAGGGATATACATAATAAAAACTGAGAGATGCTCACGATACGGCAAGAGGGACCTCGAGAGCCAAGCAGGAGAAAAGCTGAGAAGAGAAAAGCTGAGAGGAAGAACTACGGCGATGTCCGAGCTTCTGCTGCACTCCGATTACCAAGGGAGGATCTGCTGCGCACTCTGTTCAGCTACAGTGAGATCATCATGGTCTAGACTCCAGGATCTGGACATGAGAATCTAGGGTTGTTAGTAACGCCAGCGAGTACATATTACAAAGCCAAATGGCGTGCATAACAGGCACACATGTACATGATCAAGTGATGTGGTCCAGGCATGCAGGTACAGGAAATGACAAGTAACATGACAGTAAATTCGAGATCAAGTAAATACATGTATATCAATAAGTCTGAATCAGAAAAATGCATGAAAGACGATATAGAGAGCAAGGTACATATAATCATGCGACAAAATATGGCAAACATGTGATAAATACACTAAACACGCGATAAATATAAGTATGGACAAAACTAGTTGTATAAGCTCAGATTTGGATTCATGGGGTTGATACGTCGAGGGGATAATCCAAATAAGGAAACCCTCATCTATATACCACATATCTGATGTCACCATCATCTGAGTTCATACAACTTTAATTGCCCTCAGGGTAACAAAACTAGAGTGCGTCAGTAGTAATCATTGTGTCACATATATCATATGTTATAATGCAGGGTGTCAACTCAGAACATAATACTGCAACTGGAGAATATAAAGGTGTTGTATTTTAATTAATCCAATAATAATAATCAGTACCGTTTGATATTTCAATCGCCTCCCTACCAGCGCCTCACATCACCGATAGTCCATACTAGAGTTCGCACTCTGTAGAACTTACCCGGATCTGATATGTGAGTTCCAGGACACGAACAAAGGAGAGACCAAATATCACACGTTCCTAACATTATTATTGTTTGGTTGTTTTATGTTATTCATCCGATTCATATGCTTTTGTATGTGCTACCGGCACACATACATCCACTTATGAATAAGACGAGTTATTATTTGGAAACTGATAAATCTGATGGCTCATATTTATAGTGGGTCTCGTCTCTGCCCGGGATTAGCTCAGGAGTACAGGTTACTGCTTCCGGGAACTTATCATTACGCGCCCCACACGACACTTCAGATTCAGGCTACTGCTTCCGAGGACTTATCATTACGCGCCCCACACGACACTTCAGAAATATCACAATTATAAATATGACATCATACCAGTTTCCATCAGTTTCCCCTCAGTGTAAGTTGAGTACTTTTATTATATGTGTATATTGCCCAAGGATAATGTCCACAAGTGTATACAGTATAACCATGATTCTCTAATTATGGGAATTAACAAGAGTATAATATCAGGAGTCACCCTTTTTCAGGGGTTCAGGAATACAGGAGTACAGGAGTTCAGGAGTACAGGAGTTCAGGAGTACCAAATATCTGGTAACAGTATAATAATCATGAATATGCCAGGTAATACAGGTGTCAGGTGTCAAGCATAACATGTCAAGTATATGTGTTATATATCATGTGTCAAGTATAGCATGGAAAGTGCCGGTGTCAAATATAGCATGGCAAGGGTTAATGTAATACTGAGTTCCAGTGTAAATACCGAGTACTAGTATCATATATCATATATCTAGTGTAACATGCCAAGTGCCGGTGTAAATACTGAGTACCGGTGTAAATACCGAGTGCCGGTATCATAAATCATATATCAAGTGTAACATGCCAAGTGCCGGTGTAAATACTGAGTACCGGTGTAAATACCGAGTACCGGTGTCATAAATCATATATCAAGTGTAACATGTCAAGTGCCGGTATAAATACCGTGTTTTGGTGTCATAAATCGTATATCAAGTATAACATGTCTAGGGTCAGTGTCAGATGTTACGTGTCAAGTATAACATGTACAGGGTCGGGTAAATACCGAGTACAACATCATATATTAACTCGCATAGCATGATATCATGTATTAAAACTACGGTAACAAGTGCTAGGCATGATAAAATATCCACATATCAATTCCATGATATAAATACAAGAGCGTTTATTTTTAAATGTATTAAAAAGCACTCGCATAATGATAAAATAGATGCATGTTTAAAAGAAACTGTACTCGCTTGAAATCGGGGTGAAATACCAGTTAAAAATCCAGAAAATCGGCGAACCATTCGAATAATCCACTAGCTCATAGTTATATATTAAAATATATAATTATAAATATATATAAATATTGGAGAGGGAATGAGAGAGGAGAGAGAGGAGAGAGAAAGTTGTAGGAAGGAGAGAGAAAATAGGGGTTTTAAAAGGGAAAATAGGAATTAAAAGTGAAGGGGGTAGAGTTGTAAATATAGTGAAGTAATTTGAGTGAATGGTGGAGGGTATTTTAGGGAAGTGGGAAATTGAGTGTTTTATTTAGGGAAAGAAATGAAAAGAAAGAAAGAAAGAATGAAAGAGAGAAGGAAGAAAGAAAGAAGAAAAGAAAGAAAAAAAATGAAGGGGAGGGGGTTGGCCGGCCGGCGGCCTGGCGGTGGCGCCGCCGCCGGGGAGGAGGGCGGCGCGCGCGCCCCGGGGAGGAGAGGAGGGGGTGTTTTGTGATGTGGGTTGTTGTTGTTGTTGTTGGAGTTGGTGATGGTGGTTGGTGGTGGCGGTAGTGGTGGTGGCGGTGGTGATTCGTGGTGTTGGGGAGTTGGAGGAGGAGGAGGTGATGGGGTGGTGAAAGTGGAGAATTTGATGAAATTGGTGGTGTATTTTGGAGAAGAAGAAGATGGAGGTGGGATGGATTTGGTTGAAATTGGAGGAAAGGAGGGAGAAATTGGAGATGGTGGAAGTGTGGAAGAGAAGAGAGGAGGTAGGGGGTGCGGTGGCGGTGGCTAGGGCGGTGCCGGAGGTGGTGGTGATTGTGGAGGCGGCGGTGGTGGGTTGGGTGCGTGAGTTGGTTGAAGATGAAGTTTAATTTTGGATTTTTGAAATGAATAAGGAAATTGAAGTTGGAAAGTTTAATAGAGAAGGAAAGTGAATGAAATGATGAATGGGGATGGTGGAGAGGGACGGGGATTGCTTGCTGCTAGAGTTGCAGCTGCTGCTACGCTGGAGGAGTTGCGGGGGATGGGAGGTGGAGTGAAGGAGAAGAAAAGAAAAGAAGAAAAAGAAAGAAAAAGAAAGGAAAAAGGGAAAAATTTAAAAAAAGGAAAAGAAATAGTAAAAAAAATAATAAATAAATATTTTATTAAATAATAAAATTAATAAAATATTCTGGGAGTAATAAGTAGAGGAGTGGCAAAGGAAAAGTAAGAAAAGAAAAGAACGGTAAATTATATTATTATTTTAATAAGGTGAAAATTTGACTATTTCAGAATCGTTCCGAAAAATTCTCAAAAATAGAAAATATTATTCTAAAATGATGGGTGAAATCAGATTCAAGAAATTCAATGTATTTTTCAAATTAAAAATCTTGAAATCTTCCGACGATACCGGCCAGCACCAGAATCGGTTAAATTTTGATAAATTTAGAAAAATTTCAAAAAATATTTTTAGATAGAAAATAAAATTTTAAGAAGTAACGTGAAAGCTGTTTTTGAAAATTTAACCCCATTTGAAAACTAAAAATCCGGGAATCAGTCAGCGATGTCGACCGACACCGGTTTTGGAGATTTTGCAGAAAATTCTGAAAATTTTTAAAAATCATGATAAATCTAAAATATTAGAAAACAGTATCTGAAATTGAAATCGGTCAAATCAGACTACCAGAAAATCAAATCGGGCTACTGGCTGTTACTGGGTTCTCGGTCCGGGTCAGGGCTTACTCTAGTCTGAGAATCCAGATCCGATACTCAATAATATAAGCAATCACAACCCATGAACACATACAGGAAGAAAATTGAACAATACGGTCAAAAAATTTTGGGACATGTATCTCGGTACGTATCCCAGGAATGGGGTGCTACAATTTATACTCCAACTTATCATGAACATCACAAAACTAACTCATATCTACACAATTCCATCTCACAAATCTATTATATGCTACACATAAATATATTTAGTAAGGTATGAACATACACAACAAGAGGCTTTATAAATAATACATTTACTTTTAGAAGAGATTCTCAACAAAACACTCATAGCTTTAAGTTGGGCCTTCGCCTCATCATGACCTGAAAAACATAGAACTGGGAGGGACTGAGTTCAACAGCTCAATGAGAAGATTCAAAAGAAAAATCATGAAATAGTGAACATAATTAATAAGAAGCATAGTTTTTCAAGTAATAAGGGCGGGCAAATCTGGATGAACAAGAGAAATATGGAATCGATAATATCCCTTGATTTTGCAATCAAGACATTGTCTCCATAATCTTCGGGGTCGATCCTCCTTTTTTAGTTATTGATTCTCTTTAACTTTTTTGAGTTTCTATTCTGCATATTACAAAGTTTATGAGTTCAGAAAAAATATTTTCTCAGTTATTTGTATTTTATTATCGAATTCATCTTATGTATACACATCGCGTATCATACATATTTTCTATACCATACATGGAGTATGCCAACCACAATCACAATTTCATAAATGTAGTCTATCCGCTCTATCAATACAATATCATAAAACGTACTTGTATATCACATAATTATATCATATCTCATAACATTCACATATCATACTTAATGAGATACATCATATATTATTCATATGTGCATACAAATCACAAATGAAGTGAGAGATTCTTCATCTTCCCCTCCTACCGGCTCCTGCGCGGCCCTTTTGTGATGGTCCCAGATTTTTAATCACCAAAATTAATCTTAATATTCACTTAATCATCAGCAATAAGCAAAATTTCTCTTATAGTTCAGATAATCATCAAGATTTATTTCAAATTTTCGGCAACACATCTTCTATAATATGGAGTTTGCCCTGATATATCATTAGATATAAAACGGGTCTTAACATCGACTATGTATCTAGATACAACATCCCACACAGTTATAATAAAATTTCAGCTTGACATCGCCTACTTACATGAGTACTCAACTATTACTAGTTCTAACTTATCAATCTCAGAAAATAATACAACTCAGTGAAAAAGATTAACAAAATTGTTTCAAGAATCTTAATTTAGAATAAATAAACTATTCATAATTATTAGCATGTATAATACAAAATCAACTATGTTCCATACCAAAATCACTAATCTATACATAACCAACATGTTCATATAAGCAAAGATTCAAGTATAATGATATCTACTTTTAATGTCTATCCGGAGTGTTTAAAGATAATTTAGTGCTACACTTCTGAAGTCTTTCGGTTGGGTCTTTGATTTGTCTTGACTTGAAAATATTTAAACTGAGGGGGTGAGCTCGACGGCTCAGTCAGTGGAGTTAAACTTGTTCTTAACTAGAATATGATATTAGCGGTGTGTGGTGTACATGATACATGAAATTACAGTGTATGTGTTACATGAAATATAATGTATACGGTACATGAAAATTCGTGATTCGTGATCGTCGCAATTTGATTATCTATTCGCTTTTAATTATTGTTCACTTAATACTGATGTGTGCAGAACAATCAATGTTGGTGTTTTCATTTCAAGTTAATGGATCCAAATTCTGATGTGCACATTATCATACATAGGCAACACATTCAATATACGTATAGTGTACATATACACACTTATCACATATACATATATATCATACATTCACATGTAATATCATATATCACAGTTACTCCTCTTTCGTATATATAAATAACTATAATAATCTCCCGCTGGGTCTTTCCTTCGAGTAACACCGTTTTCTAACCCCACCTGTTCCTGTCGGGCCCTTCCTTCGTATATATAATTATATCGTATATAAACACTGTCTTCTCCCTCCTCCGGCTCCCGCCGGTCCCTTCCTTCAAATAAGATATGAATACACACAATATATAACACAATCACCATAATATCGAGTTATTATCATCATCCATTTTTGAATACAATTACAAGTTGTGTGATAGTACAATTATTATATATCCAGTTATTATCATCATATACCTGTGGAAACATGTGCACACCACATATAAATTTCATTTCCAAACAATTGAGTTATATTTACCATATACTTATGGATACGTGAGCAAGCCACATATAAATAATATTTCAAACATTAGAATTATTATTATCATCATATACTTGTAGATATGTGTCCGCGTTATGTACAACACAATCATCACATATAATAATACCTATACAGATCAAAAAAATAATGATATGAGTTTATTATTTATTTTTGTCAATGCCTTCGATGCCCTATTTCTGAATTCAGTATTTGATAAGTTTGTTTATTTATCAGAAATCACATTTATGATTATTATATAATTAAATCCAGCTTATTGGAAACCCTACTCATCTTTGCCTGATTTTGTTTATTAGCATCACAGATGTATATCTCTCGCTTTCACGATCATCATGGCTCAAGAATCGTTAGAATCCGACTCCGGACGGCCGAGATATCGGCCGGAAACCAGAACTGATATTAACGGGTTAGAATTGTAATATTTAGGATCTAAAATGTAATAATTCTATTCCTCAGGGGCTAAACTAAAATTTTACCTTTATATACTCTTTGGGTCGGGTCAGATCCTTAGCGGGTCAGATTTCAATTGAATCCACAACCCAAAAATCCAAAATCCTCTCCTCCTCCTCAAAACAGCAACATCCTCCTCTCACCCCGCGCCCTCCTCCCGTGGTGCTGCCCACCAACACCGTCGGCCTCCCCGTCGACCTAGCACCCTTCACCGCTACGATCTCATGCCAGTGAGAGGAACAAGAAAGAGATGGAGAGAGAAAGATGATGATGCAGATGATGAGGATGGGGACGATGGTGTTGGTGTTATGAATGTTTACCCCTGCAACATGTCCTCTCTGACCATCCTCGTCGGCCTCCTCTTGCCGTCGGCCCCCTATGGGAGAGAGGAGATAGAGGAGTAGAGGAAGTTAGCATAGAGATCAGAAATCAAGGAGCGAGAAACGGCGCATTAGAGCAGGCCAGATTGTGCTCCCGGTCGGCTTCCCGGTCGACCAGTGGAGGAGGCCGGTCGACCGCCCGGTCGACCGGCATGCACGAAAGTGCACAAGAAGTAAGCGGTCGACCGACTGAAATGGCCTAACTCTCGGTTGGGCCCGATCGACCGGCACGATCGACCGTGGCATGGGTCGGTCGGCCCGGTCGACGACGACATGCGCGTTTGGACTTTCCTTTTAGGATCAGATTCCTTTTCTGGATGGAATCAAATCCAATCTAGGTTTCCTTAAATCCAGAGACTCTGTGGCTATAAAAGAGAGGCTAGAGCCCTCATGTATAGCATCCTAAGTATCCAAAAAAATTCCTAAGAATTCCTCAAGTTCCCCTCTTGTATTAGTGGTATTGATTGTTGAATCAATAAAAATCTCTCTCTCCCTTGCCCCGAGGACGTAGGCACGTTGCCGAACCTCGTTAAATTTGTGTGTTGATTGCTTTTCTCTATTGTTTGTTGTTCTTGTTGTGTTGGTTGTTTCTCCGGCTGCATCGAGTCTCCGCTAGGTGGGCGGATTCCTCAAGAGTGGTTGTTGTGTTCCCCAGCCGCTGCGCATAACAAGTAGTATCAGAGCATCCCAGGCTCATCATGGGATCATCTGGTGATTCTAAGGACATCTATTGCTGATTGGCAGAGATCGTTTGTCGATCTGAGATCAGCATCAGGACTGTTTGTGGGATCGTGTGTCGATCTCAAAAACAGCATGTAGATTTCTCGAGGAATCAATTTGGAGGAGAAGATTGCTTCGGAAACTCTTCGAGGGTTTCGTGTGGAGGTAAAGATCCTGTCTTTATCTAGTTGTTTTATCTAACTCCGTTTGTTTCCACATTGCTTTGAGGAATCAGTTGAGAAGATGGCTGGAGAAAGTACATCTGTGAGATCCATGAATCCACATCCAAGGATTGATGTGGTGAAGTTCAACGACACGAACAACTTTGGTACGTGGAGGTGTGAGGTTATGGATGCGCTGACGGCATCAAACCTCGAAGACACTCTATGTTAGAGAAGAAACGCGCATCAACGACGGAAGAAGATTGGGACAAGATGAACCGTTCGGCGTGTGGCTTGATTAGGTCTTGTCTGACACAAGACATCAAGTATCAGGTGTTGCATGAGACATCTGCGAGGCAGCTGTGAGAGATTCTAGAGAAGAAGTATTTGACGAACAGCATAGAGTCGCGATTGCAGTTGAAGAGTAAGCTCTATAGGTTTCAGATGTAAAGAGGATGCTCCGTCAAAGAACACTTGAACCGCTATACGAAGCTTCTTACAGATCTAGTTAATGTGGATGTAGAGACTAGTGAAGAGGATAAGGCGGTAATACTTTTGAACTCTCTTCCTAGGGAAGAGTATGAGACCTTTACTCTTACATTTCTAAATGGAAGAAAATCCTTTAATTATAGTGAGGTGTCGGCTGCTCTTGTGAGTTATGAAACAAGGAGACAGGACAGACTGTCTTCTTCGGGAAGCACAACAGCAGAGGCATTGGAGGTAAGAGGCAGAAGTTCCAATAGGAAGGGAAGAGATCATCGGGGAAGATCGAAGTCCAGATCAGGCTTCAGAAATCTGAAGAAGAATCAGTGTGCCTTGTGCAAGGAACTAGGGCACTGGAAAGTTGAATGCCCGAAGGCCAAAGGTAAGAAGGTGGAGACAAACACCGAGGCGAATCTCGCACAGGCGGATGGATCGGATGAAGACTCATCGGTATACTCTCTTTGTTACTACTCCTACTGTTGATTACTCAGATAATGCTGAGTAGATCTTAGATACCGGAGCTACCTATCATGTGTGCCCGAACAGGGCCTGGTTTTCTAGTTTTGAGAAGCTAGATGGATGTTACACGGTCATGGGTGATGATCATCCGTGTAATATAGAAGGGATGGGTATAGTCCGTATCAAGATGGATGATGGGATAGTACGAGAATTGAAGGAGGTGAGGTATGTACCTCAACTCAAGAGGAATCTTATCTCTATTGGCGCTTTGAAAGCATTGGGTCTTATGATATCTGTACGAGATGGTGTTCTCAAGATGATCAAAGGCTCAATGGTGGTGATGAAGGGCATCCTCTGGGACAATCTCTACGACTTGAAGGATAGTACGGTTATAGGTCAGGTGGAGACTTCTATTTCTTCAGATGATGGTTGCACGAAGGTCTGACAGGTGAAGGTCGGACATGGAGGAGAAAAGTCTTTGCGAGCTCCTGCAAAGAAGGGATCATTAGAAGGTGCTGCTACCTGCAACTTGGAAGGTGAACACAGCGTTCTGGCTAAGACGAATGTGAAATTCAGTACCAGTATTCACCGCTCAGAAGGTCTTCTTGATTGTGTTCACTAAGCGTTTGGGGACCTGCTAAGACTGCATCACTTGGAGGTCACAGGTACTTTGTCTCTTTTGTTGATAAATCTCTTTTGTTGATAATTATCTAGGCATTGTTGGATATATCCCATGAGATAAAGGTGTGAAGCCCTAAATATGTTGGTGAAGTGGAGAGTAAGAATGGAGAAGCAGATTGCTAGGAAGATCAAGGAGCTACAGATTGGTAATGTTGAAAGAGACATAAACTAATTCCTACGATTTGGTCAGAACACCGGTATTGCTACTCACTTCACAAAAAGTATAAATGGGTTGGCTAAGGAAGTAAACCGTTTCTTGCTGGAGAAGGTTCGGTGTTTGTTGTCTAATGCAAGATTAGACAAATCATTTTAGGCTGAGGCGATTGTGTATGTTAGCCATCTCATAAATGGATCGACTACGATAGGAGGTAAAGCTCCAATGGAAATTTGGTCTGGGAGAGCTGCTCAAGATCATGGTTTGCTGCGAGAATTTAGAAGTCCGACCTACTTCAGTGCCAAGGATGGCAAGGTGAATCCGCGAGCAAAGAGGTTTGTGTTTTTGGATGTCAAAAGGAATATGAATGGCTATAAGTTGTGGGACCCCGAAAACAAGAAGTTCGTGTTGAGTAGGCATGTCACATTTGATGAGACTTCAGTGTTGAATTCTACCGTCTCTCAGCAGGGGAGAGGACGGAGACCAAGGAAGTATCGCAGCGGATGGATGTTGATGCTACTCCACCATCTCCAGTTGGTTCGGCATTAAAGAAGTCTTCATCGAATGTGACACCGGGTGGAGATCATGTAGCCGGGTTGATGCTGAACAGGTTGAAGATATTGATCAGAATGTCGAGTTGTTTGCAGCTATTAGAACCAAGGTAAAATCACACTCGTGCGTAAAGAAGCATGAATCTCAAGCTTGTAATCGCGACAAGCTCAAGTTGAAGGCCGTTGTTCTCCATGATGGTTGTGAGGAGGTTCATATGACTCAGTCAGATAGGTCGCTGCTGCAGATTCAGGTACAAGTGCTTGAGCTTGATGGAGCTCATTTGAATGAACTATGGTTGGCTTGATCCTTTGGGCAAGGTACGTAGGCAACCGTAATGGCGCAGTCAAATTTGATGATGCAACCCGTATGAAGCTGTTTGGGTTCTCGAGTTGCGACCGATTGGAACTTCACATAGAGGTGAAGAGACTTCACGTAGAGGTGAAGTGTTGTGGCTAGTTGGACTTCACATAGTGGTGAGGTGTTGTGATCTCGATGAACAAGTTGATCTTCTGGTGAGAAGATAATTGAGCTTGCATAGGAGGGGTGTGCATCCAGTTGTTGAAGCCGATGAAGGTGTTCGGTGTGCTCTACTCAGACTTGGTTGGACCGTCTGTTGAAGACACGTAGACTACTTAGAGCTAGTCAGTTGGAGAGTCAGTGTTGGCTCATGATGAGTCGTCGTGAGGTCATGTAGTTGCTAAGTTGGAGACACGTTCGGTAATCGGCATGTATGGAAGTTCTCCTAAGGTGAAGTGTAGGGAAGACATGTGTGGTGCATTCCAGTTTGATAGCTGAGCTACAAATTTCAAGCCGAGATCATGTGTCGATTTCACCGAGATCGTATGTCAATTTCGTCCAGAGCGCGCAAGCCGAGATCGTGTGTCGATTTCGCCGAGATAATGTGTCGATTTCGCCAGGTGATAGACTAGAGTTCGTTGGAGATCGGCTCAGATTTGGAAAATCTTCACCGAGGTGGAGAATTGTGGGAGAGAGGAGATAGAGGAGTAGAGAAAGTTAGCACAGAGATCAGAAATAAGGGAGCGAGAAACGGCGCATTAGAGCAGGCTAGATTGTGCTCCGGTTGGCCGCCTGGTCGACCGATGGAGGAGGCCGGTCGACCGCCCGGCCGACCGGCGTGCACGAAAGTGCACAGGAAGTAAGCGGTCGACCGACTGAAATGGCCTAACTCTCGGTTGGGCCCCCGCCGACCGGCACAGTCGACCGTGGCATGGGTCAGTCGACCGACAGGCGCGTTTGGACTTTTTTTAGGATTCAGATTCCTTTTCTGGATGGAATCAAATCCAATCTGGGTTTCCTTAAATCCAGGGACTCTGTGGCTATAAAAGAGAGGCTAGAGCCCTCATGTATGGCATCCCTAAGTTGAAAATCACCTAGAGGGGGGGATAAATAGGTGATTATGCTAATCTAATGAACTTAATGCGGAATTTTAAAAACTAATTGTAATTAACAAGTGATGCACACTAAAAAAGCCAAGCAAATAATTATGAATGAACAATATGAATAGATGCAAGGCACAAAGTAAAGAGAGAGAGAGTAAGAGTCAAGGGATCAAGCGCAAACAACAAGATATGTTTCGAGGTTCGAGCACCCAGCTCTACATCCCCGCCTTCACCAGAAGGATTTTAAGTCCACTAGCTTGTCCACAAACGACTCCCACAAAGGGAAGCTCCACCGAGGATTTGGGGCAATAACAATTACAAGGAGTAAACAACCTCTCCTTACAAACACAACCTCCTCCTTGAGGCACAACTCCAAGCCAACAAACAATCACCTCACTACTTGAGGGATTAGCACAAAGCTTACACAAGGATCACCTCACCACTTGAGCGATACAATCCACTTGCACAACCTCCTCAACACAATGAGGGAAAGGCACAAAGCCAAGCAAATGAAGGGTTTACAACTTGGTGGTCTAAACAACAACCACAAACAATCTCTTTCCCACACAAAGATCCTATAGAATAAGATAGTAGATGTAGCTCAAGTGTGGAGAAAACCAAAAGAATGGAAATCAAAAACTCAAAGAAAATCTTTGGGAAAAACTAGAAATCAAGATGAAGAAGTTGAATCAAAATATTTCCCAAAAACCCATTCTTGATTTTCCAAACCCTAGTAAATCACCAAATAAATTGTTCAATTTAAAAGCCCAAAAACTTCTTTTGATTGCTGTGAAAACACTAGAGAGTCAGGAAAAATTCGCACACCAAATCTTTTTGGAAAACAAGCCATTAATGGGGTATTATAGCCCCTAGAAAAAATAGCCGTTGCAGCAGCAGAAACTGCCAAAAATGACCTACCGGTCGACCGTCCAACGGTCACATTTTGACCGTTGGCAGCAACCGGTCGACCGTGCGGTCGACCGTCCCCAGAACCAGAGAGCAACGGCTCTCTGGGCGGTCGACCGTCCGGTCGACCGAAACAAACAGAGAGCAACCTGCTCTCAGTCGGTCGACCGTACGGTCGACCGGCTTAAGGGGCAGCCAGCGTGCACGTATCCGTGCACGTCGGTCGACCGCTACGGTCGACCGCCTAGCTTGGCAGTTGCAGATCAGGGAAAAACTGGGTTTTAAAGACTTAAAAAATTCCCATAAAATCTCTAAAATTCCAAAAAATAGTTTTCTAATTTTATATTGAAATACAAACTTGTGTTGAAAAGTTTAACACAAATCTCAAACATTTTGAACTATTTTTGTGTTATAGAAATTTTGCCAAAAACCAAAAACTGTATTTTCTAAAAACTTGGATTTTTGAATAGAAAATACGTTTTGTCTAAAACTCATCCAAATACAAAAACATGATATTAAACAACATTTAGGCATGATGTATATGGATATAATCCTATATACATGAAATATATATATATATATATATATATATATATATATTATATATATATATATAATTATACATATATATATCCATGTTTTGACTTTAATTCCAAAATATGTTTTGTTAAAAATACCAAACATATAAACACATGAATAAGTAAGTCAAAACTAAGTTTGTCTAGAATGTTGAAGCATGCATGTATATAGAACAAATCTTATATACATTAAACCATGTAAACTTGTTTTGATCTATCTATGCATGAAACCAAGATCGGTTTAAACCAAAAACGGAAAAATCGAAAACCAATATTCAAAACATGAAACGTGTGTGTTGTGAACTTGAGCATATCATACTATTCTAATCTTTACAATTTGGATCTAAACACAAAACTAAACTATGTACCGATGTCTTCTTGTAGAGCGCCGTCTCCAAGCCGACTCGATCCAAGACTCCTTGATCCACCGAGCAAGTGCTATATATGATCTTTGATGCTCGGGCTCTTGAATCAACATGTGAAAGCTTCCAAATCATCTTGTTGAAGCTAATCACCTACTAATAACTTGATTAATGATCTGAAACTAAAATCACAAGATTATTAGTACACATATCTACATGAGTTAATCATCATCAAAACTAGAGTGGAAGGCCTCTGGGCTAACAATCTTCCCCTTTTTGATGATGACAAAACTCATGGAGTTATATATGCATGGATTAAAGTTAAGCTTCAAAGAAGCTCCCCCTTAACTCATGCATAAAACAAATAAACATAAATGTGCAATGAATGACAATGCAAAAACAATAAAAGGCTCTAGATACCCAATGAAATGTTCAAAAACAAAACATGCTCTAAATACCAAACATATGAAATGCATCATTGCATAAAACATGCTCTTAATAACAATAAACTCTTGATATCAATAAACTCTTGATACCAATAAAAAAATGTTCTTAAATAATGCTCTTGATACTAATTAAACAATTAAACTCTAATTAAACAATTAAACGACAAACTAATAAATAAAACAAAACATGCATATAAACTCAAATACTTCTCCCTCTTTTTATCAATCATCAAAAAAGGGGTCCAAGTAAAAACAAAAACATTCTTCTCCTTTTTTTTCGTTCGAAATAAAGAAACAATAAAGGATTTAAAAGCACTAAAACAATTATCTCCCCTTTTTGTCTAAAACACAAATTATGTAAATAAGGGGTGACAATCAATTAAGATATCAATTAAAAAATTATCAAAGTAGAGCATCTTGATACCAATTGAAAGAAAACATAAAAATCTTGATACCAATTATAAGAAAACAATCTTGATACCAGTTGAAATTAAACATAACAAATTTGAATTTCTAAACAAGAATTTTGATACCAATTGTAAATATTTTTCATTTTGAACATATAATACAAATTGAAATTTTCAATTATAAAGTATGGGAGTGAAAATCAAATACCAAAAGATAAAATACAATTTTTCTCTCTCTTTATGAATTACCAAATAAAAACATGCAAAGCTTGTATATGGATGCCAATTGAAAACTAGTCAATTGAAACAAGATAGTCATTATAAAACAAGCTTTATCATGATCAAAATTTGTGCTCTAAGATATATGAATATAATAAGCACAAATAAAAACATATATGTATGAAAATTAGATTCCAATTGAAATTGATACTCTTTGAAGTGTAAGCATACATATATTAAAAAAAATATGAGTATACAAAAATGTCAATATTGATACCAATTGAAAGAATTTCAATGATACCAATTGAAACAATAATAATATCAAATGTATATCTCATATTACCTAGCCTCCCAATCATGTTCAAGTTTAAAATGATTTTCACTATAAGGCATACATGAGCATGATCTCCCATCCAACCACCCTTAGAAGGTAGGGGTTTTCAAAAATAGGTTTGAAAATAGAGTACGTTTGAAAAACTCTACCATATGAAGAATACGAACTAGTTAAATGAGAAATCTTGTTAACTAGTACGAAAATCTTCAAGTAAGGAACAAAAACAAAATTGTTTTTCATGAAACACATATAAATCACATGATCACTAAACACTCAAAATCCATAAAGCCCATATCATAGTCTCATGAAAACAAATCATGAGTAAACTAATAAAGTGAGTGAACAAGTGTTATGTGACACACATCATCATGAAAATATTCAATTAAGCTCGATTTAAATTCCTTTAAACATGAAACATGAAAAATCTAAAATTTTCAATAAAACTAATTATACTTCAAGGTATATGTATGTTTTGACAACACAAAAAAGTATACATACATATCCCTAAACACAATTTGAGTCCATAATAAAGATTTGCATGAAAAGCAAATGACTCAAGGGGTATACATGTATATCTTAAAGTTTGACAAAATAAACATATACATGAAGTGAAAACACATGATCATAAAACATGTCCAAAATAGGGAATACAAGTTAGAATACATGAATCATCAAAACTAGACTATACTAGCACATTTAATGGGTACAAATAAGCATCCAAGCACAAACATATATGAAGATTTATTTGTGTCACACTACATATACAAGTATAAATTCTAGTCTTAATGAAAACTAACATTTAAACGTATATTCAAAATGTAAGGCATAAAACGGGACATAAATCAACATGAAAATCATAAACATGATCATTATGTAAATCCTCATGTTATTAGAGTTATTATGTATATTATAGCTCTAATAATCATGGCATATAACATCTTAATCAAAACATAAGCATTGAAGAAAATCATAAACATCCATATGATCATTATGAATATGTATGTGCATTAGATCTAGGTCATACATATTAGTTAAAAAACAAGGTGAGAACACAAAGATAGGTCCATGGGTGTCTCAAATAACTAAACATGTATATCACTAATCTAAATCACATGGCATAATCATAATGAGCTATAAAACATGACATGCTATAAATCAACGACGTGAAAAGCATGCAAATATAAACGGGAGTTAGAGATTGATACCAAAACCGATGAAGGCACCTCTCTAGTTCTCCAAACCAATGGTGGTCCTCTCCACCAAACTCCCTTTGAAAGTGATGCATCCAAATTGTTTTCTTTAAGCACGGAACGCATCCACTCCAAGGCACCGCTACTCTCACGTGATGCGAGAGCCCACACCTACATCAAATATTTTAGGGGTGGTTGGTACCCATTTTCTTTTGGGTCCATAGGGGTTAGTATCTCTCCTAACCAAAACAAGATTATTTGCTAAATTTTCAATATGTAAACGATCATAGCAAAATCTAGCAAGGTGGCCTTTTCGACCACAATATGTACAAATGTACACATGAGTATACATGTGATGGTGGTGACCGTGGGAAGCATGTGTATGCCGTGATGGGTGTGCATGCAAAGCTGGAACTTGTTTCTTACGAATCAAGGTTTCCAAACGTGTATGATTTAAAAACACGTTGGCTCAAAGTGGAGCCCAAACAATCAACACTTTTCTTCAAAACATTTATATCATTTTCAATAGTAGAAGATAAAGTAGAGCATGCAATGGATGTGCTAGGTGAATCTACACTGGCATGGCAAACATGAGAATCTATATCAATTTTTAAAGATTCATTTTCTTCAAAACCAAATCTATTCTTTTGTAATGAAATCAATTTCATTTTTCAAAATAAGGTTATCTTTTAAAACATTGTTTTTCACAACATCATTACAATCATTTTTGTTTTTCAAAACATCAATCTCTTGTAGGGCAAGGTCTAGTTGAGATCTTAGTGAGTCACGTTCACTAGTAATCTCTTTCTTCTCTTGCAAAACTGATTCAAAACTTAAACATAAATCCTTCATTTCTTCTTTTAGTTCAAGATTATTCTTTTTCAACAAATCATGTTTTTCCAAAAAAATTTCAAGCTTTTGAGCAAGTTCCATATTCAATGTTTGAACTTCAAAACAACTATGGCAATAGGAACTAGAGCTATCATTTAGTTGAGAATCTGATTGTACCTCAAGGGAGTCTTTCCCTTGGACCATGAGGCAATGCTCGTCGGACTTGTCTCTCCTAGATCTCCTCAACTTGTTAATGATTCTTGGAAGCTCGGGAGAAGTCAATATGCTCCAAACTGCAAAAGCCGAATCATAATGATCAAACACATGTAGAAGATCTTCATTAAGAGATGCTCTAAGTGTTTAAGTGCTAATGCATTGGCCTTTCTATGCTTGCTAGCATTTGGGTAGGATTCTTGAGTAGTGGCTTGATAAACTAGATGTCCTAGGCTTTTTAAATGACTACTCATTTTGGCCTTCTAAAATCATGTGTAGAAAAATCAAACATAGGAGGGCTATGCATGAGTGCAAACTAAATGTGTGCAAATGAAAAATACAGATGAAGATTAGAAACCAAGATCTCACTCCTAGGTAGTTAAACCTAAATATCAGGTGCGGAGGCTCTGATACCAATTGAAAATCACCTAGAGGGGGGGTGAATAGGTAATTATGCTAATCTAATGAACTTAATGCGGATTTTTAAAAACTAATTGTAATTAACAAGTGATGCACACTAAAACAAGCCAAGCAAATAATTATGAATGAACAATATGAATAGATGCAAGGCACAAAGTAAAGAGAGAGAGTAAGAGCCAAGGGATCAAGCGCAAACAATAAGATATGTTTCGAGGTTCGAGCACCCAGCTCTACATCCCCGCCTTCACCCAGAAGGATTTTAAGTCCACTAGCTTGTCCACAAAGGACTCCCACAAAGGGAACCTCCACCGAGGATTTGAGGCAATAACAATTACAAGGAGTACCCAACTCCTCTCCTTACAAACACAACCTCCTCCTTGAGGCACAACTCCAAGCCAACAAACAATCACCTCACTACTTGAGGGATTAACACAAAGCTTACACAAGGATCACCTCACCACTTGAGGGATACAACCTACTTGCACAACCTCCTCAACACAATGAGGGAAAGGCACAAAGCCAAGCAAATGAAGGGTTTACAACTTGGTGGTCTAAATAACAACCACAAACAATCTCTTTCCCACACAAAGATCCTATAAAATAAGATATAGATGTAGCTCAAGTGTGGAGAAAACCAAAGGAATGATGGAAATCAAAAACTCAAAGAAAATCTTTGAGAAAAACTAGAAACCAAGATGAAGAAGTTGAATCAAAATCTTTTCTCAAAAACTCTTTCTTGATTTTCCAAACCCTAGCAAAATCACCAAATAGATTGTTCAATTTAAAAGCCAAAAAACTTCTTTTGATTGCTGTGGAAAAAACTAGAGAGTCAGGAAAAATTCGCACACCAAATCTTTTTGGAAAACAGGCCATTAATGGGGTATTTATAGCCCCTAGAAAAATATAGCCGTTGGCAGCAGAAACTGCCAAAAATGACCTACCGGTCGACCGGTCGGTCGACCGTCCAACGGTCACATTTTGACCGTTAGTAGCAAACCGGTCGACCGTGCGGTCGACCGTCCCCAGAACCAGAGAGCAACAGCTCTCTGGGCGGTCGACCGTCCGGTCGACCGAAACAAACAGAGAGCAACCTGCTCTCAGTCGGTCGACCGTGCGGTCGACAGCTTAAGGGGCAGCCAGCGTGCACGTATCCGTGCACGTCGGTCGACCGCTACGGTCGACCGGCCTAGCCTGGCAGCTGCAGATCAGGGAAAAAACTAGGTTTTAAAGACTTAAAAAATTCCCATAAAATCTCTAAAATTTCACAAAAATAGTTTTCTCATTTTATATTGAAATACAACTTTGTGTTGAAAAGTTTAACACAAATCTCAAACATTTTGAACTATTTTTGTGTTATAGAAATTTTGCCAAAAACCAAAAACTGTATTTTCTAAAAACTTGGATTTTTGAATAGAAAATACGTTTTGTCCAAAACTCATCTAAATACAAAAACATGATATAAACAACATTTAGGCATGATGTATATGGATATAACCTATATACATGAAACATATATATATCCATGTTTTTGACTTTAATTCCAAAATATATTTTGTTAAAAATACCAAACATAAAACACATGAATAAGTAAGTCAAAACTAAGTTTGTCTAGAATGTGGCATGCATGTATATATAGAACAAATCTTATATACATTAAACCATGTAAACTTGTTTTGATCTATCTATTCATGAAACCAAGATCGGTTAAACCGAAAAACCGAAAACTAATAATATTCAAAACATGAAACGTGTGTGGTTGTGAACTTTAGCATATCATACTATTCTAATCTTTACAATTTGGATCTAAACACAAAACTAAACTATGTACCGATGTCTTCTTGTAGAGCGCCGTCTCCAAGCCGACTCGATCCAAGACTCCTTGATCCACCGAGCAAGTGCTATATATGATCTTTGACGCTTGGGGCTCTTAAATCAACATGTGAAAGCTTTCAATCATCTTGTTGAAGCTAATCACCTACTAATAACTTGATTAATGATCTGAAACTAAAATCACAAGATTATTAGTACACATATCTACATGAGTTAATCATCATCAAAACTAGAGTGGAAGGCTCTGGGCCAACATAAGTATCCCAAGAAGAATTCCTAAGAATTCCTCAAGTTCCCCTCTTGTATTAGTGTATTGATTGTTGAATCAATAAAAATCTCTCTCTCCCTTGCCCCGAGGACGTAGGCACTGTTGACACTTTAAAAAAGACAAGATTCTTACTGGCCTGAACAATGTCTAAAACTTGTTGACATTTTACAAAAGACAAGTGAGACAAGCTGACGACCAGTTCTGTACCCATCTCCGAAGGGATAGCCTCGCCTGAGAGGCTAAGTTTGCCCAACTTCGCCATGAAGCCGTTTCAAAGCTCTATCAGTGAGCTAACTTACAGCTTCGCCTGAAGTGCTTAGTTAACTCCGCAGAGAGTTACCTTCACTTGAAGCCACACGCAACCGCGCAGAAGGATGGTAGCTTCGCCACAGATGTTTATCCAGCTCCGCTGAAGAGCTTTCTTCTGACTTCGCCAAATGCTCCTTCCAGCTCCGCTGCGAGCTCGACGCGGCAGCTCCGTTGCGGGTCTTTGATGATCAACCTTTTGACCAATTAAATCTCCAGATGAGATCAAATCTTCAAGATCAAATCTAATCAAGATCAAATCTGGGATCAAATTTGGTAGTTATTTACCATAATCGCTTGACTCTCCTAGAAAAAGTAAGAAGATCAGGGGAGATCTTTCAATTATTTGGAAAGGATCAAAACATATCAGGAGATCAACGCTACCTGCTATTCCTAACTTCGCAGAAGCTGATTTTAGCCTCGTAGTAAGGCTACTTTCCAGATTTAAACAGATTGACTCAATCTGTTTCCAGACTTTCAAGTGACAATTATACCCTGCTCTCCTCCTATAAATAGCCCACCAGAGGCACAAGGCGAGAAGGCATATAGAGGGCACACGCGCACAAGGCAAGGAGACGCACAGAAAGAGACGGCTAAATAGAGATCTATTCTCTTACTTCTAAGAATTCAGAGAATTCAGAGAACTGCTTCTCTAATCAGTGCTGATCCCTAAGATCTTCCTCTCAAGGAATCTCCGAAACCAGGCGAGAAGGAATTCCCAAGTGGAGGCAGTTTGAGAAGTAACAAGAGGGTTCTACCGACCTTCTGTTCTCCCGATTTTCCGAACCAGGCGAGAAGGGAATCCCATCGATCGCATCGTCAAAGGACAAAGTGGTCGCAGCGCGCTGACCAGACTCCTATCGGCACACACTTCTCCAGAATCTCAGAGGAGATCTACTTGTAATCTTTTGTGTTACTTGTAATTTAGCTCCTCGACCCTTTTTGTAAGTTTTCTCCTCCCTTTGCTAATCAATGAAAAACTGGCACGTTGCCGAACCTCGTTAATTTGTGTGTTGATTGCTTTTCTCTATTGTTTGTTGTTCCTATTGTGTTGGGTTGTTTCTATGGCTGCATCGAGTCTCCGCCAGGTGGGCGGATTCTTCAAGAGTGGTTGTTGTGTTCTCCAGCCGCTGCGCACAAACCACCAAGGAATGAGGAGGAGGAAAGAATAAGAGGAAGAAAGAAAGGCAGATGAAAATGAGAGAGAGAGGGAGATGAAATTAAATGAGAATCATACCTTATTTTTTCTCAGTAATGCCTTCCTTCAATTCACCTATTGCCGCCACATGCCTGCTCAAATTCCAACTCTCCCCAATTCTTCTCCACCTCCTATTCTCACATGACTCACCCTCCACCAACGCCCTTGTAGTATAGTACAATAGTATTTGCACTTGTATACTTGTTTTTCCTTGTAGTAAACATATATCCATAATTTTTTTTATAACTTGTACTTCCAAATATTGCAAATTAAATTCCATGATATTTTATGGTGATACAAGTATTACAAGGGTATCAATTTCAAATACTAGCTATAATTACAGGTTCTAATTATGTTTTCCTTCGATGAGAAATGTGAGAAAACTTACAAAATTTGAGGAGAATGACAAATAACTAAAAATATTACATGTATTTCTCTTCTTGAGATTTCTTGGAGTGTGCCGGTTGAAGTCTGATCGGTGCGTGACCACTTTGTTCCGTTGACGATATGAGTGATCGAGTCTTCTACTCTAGGAGTTTTCTTTTCGCCTTGTCCTGAAATCCTTCGAGAGAAGAAGATCTTGAGGGTATTCGCACCCTGAGAAAGAAATAAAATTCTCCTAAAGAGCTCAAAAACTAGAGGTAAATCCATTCAAAGACCAACCTGGCAAAAATCAACCTTTCTCCACGAATTTTCAGACAGACAAAAAAAATCAGCCCTGAGCCCCTCCTTGCAATAGGCTATTTATAGGATTTATGGTGTAACGTTCCCTTAAAAATCAGCAAAGTGTGTCAGTTTAGCTTCGCACCTGAGGCTAAAATAACTTCGCTGCGAAGCTAAACGTAGCTTGTGTGAAGTTAGAAACCCGCATGATCTAGGGTTGCCAGAGTTCGGTTGAAACCGAAAGAATCGCCTAAAAACCGAATCGAAACCGATCCGAACTGAACCGCGTAAATTCGGTCGGGTTTTGGTGTCGGGTTTTCGAACCCGAACCGAACCGAATTAACCGAACCAAATTAACCCAGCATAGGTTTGCGCCAATACAAGCAACATTCATGGTTTTACAATGATGTTGATGTATGTTATGTCATGCATGCTTGTGTTTATGTCATGAGTGCACAACCCTAACTTTTCAGTATCATTAAATGCTTGAATTAGTGAAATATTTCAAGCAATAAATTCATGAGATGTTCACATTTTTATGTGATATTAAGGTTATTGTTTACATATCGCTTATATTTTCTTGAAATATTCTGTTATATGCAATAGAGTATTATGCATCTCTTTTAAATATCTAATGTAGATATATTCTAAAACTTTTTCTTAAATCATTTTTGAACTTTTATGTTCGTCTAAGTTTTGGAAGCTAGTTTTTTTTTAACCAGTGTTTACATAAGAAAAATATTGATCACGGAAAAAAGATTCATAATCAAGTTAGTTTGACGAGAAGGTGCGAAAGTTGAGATGGGAAGTTCGACGGCTCGGTGATTCCCCGAATTAACTAAACCAAACCGAACCGATCCGAGTCGGTTCGGTTCGGTTCATGACCTTGTTCGGTTTGGTTCGGTTTGTCAAAATTGACAAAACCCGAACATAACCGACCGTTGCTCACCCCTACCGCATGCGAAGCTAATAGCCAACTTGCTTGGGGTGGTTACACCAATCCCCATATCGCTCCACTAACTAAGGGATTTCCCTTGATCTTCTCCAACTAATCAAGGAGTTAAAAGAAACATGGCAATAAACTGCTAAAAAGTAATATCAATCACATTAATCTCGTGCTAAGATTTAAATGGTCAAAATCGATCGGTGATACTGATTGACACTGGATTGGCCGGATTTTAGACTAATTCAGAAAAATCTCCCAAAAATACCTAAAAGTAGAAAATGTAATTTGAAGAATAATATGGAAGCGGATTTTAGAAACTCAACTCTGTTTATGAACTAAAAATCATAGAGCCGATTATCAAAATTGGTCGACATCGAATTCGGACATCTTCTAAAATAATCTAGAAAAATTTACAGAAAATTCTAAAAAATCTAAAATATTGAAAAATAATATGTAAAACTAAAATCGATTCAATCTAACTACAAAGAAGGGCAAATCAATTTTGTACACTGTATCGAGTACTGATACGGTGGACACATACATATAGGCCGGGGTTTACATACATGATTCAGTTCAGGTTTACTGCAACAATCAAAATGCTATTCATCTGCTAAGAAGCATGGGTATCATTAGCGGATGAACACATTGATGTGAGGTATCACAAGATACTTCAATGGATCATAGATTACAAGGTGATCTACTTGGTGAAGATCAGTACGAAAAAAATTTTGACAGACATGATGACAAAGACCATCCCGGTGGAGAAGATCAAGCATCTGTGAACTTCATCCAGGTATCCAAAGGTAGAGTGGAAAACGGACTCTTGAGAGGGAGCTATATGAAGTAACAAAAAGGTGGAGACGGACTCTCGAGTGATGCAGACGCCAATTTCTACAAGGAAATTCAATGAATATGAGTCAAGATGGATTGTTAGTATTTTGAGTGACTCAAATGCATTGGAGAAGAAATCAGATTTAGGTGGAGAAGTTACAAGCTTCAGAGATAAAAAACTGACATGCACGAGAAGATGTGCACAGATGGTGTCGATTGATCTAACAGTCGAGTTGACTTATGGCACAAGATCAGTCGACTTATGGCATGTAGTGTAGTTAACTGCGTCGTAATAGAGAGTTGAGCATCTCAGTTAGTCGACTATAAGTCAACTTAATGAGTAGATTAGTCTATTAGTCAACAAATTATAAAGTAGCTAGCTTAGATACAGACACACAGCGTTTCCACGCGTGCAGTACTGCTGTTGTGTCACAAAGATGGGGCATGGAGCTTGGACATGCTTCCCTGCGGTTGAAGTGTGTGTATGGGTGTTTGTTGGGTGGGGGGTTCAAGGGAATGCTGACAGTGATGGCTATGACCGATGACAGATGATGATTCATATAAAATATATAATAAAACAAAGTGGGCGCAGGGATTAATGGGAATCGAATGGGGGCAGCGCTAACTCCATCTAGGGGTGGCCAACGGGACGAATCGGGTTGATTCGTCCCGTCTGGCAAACGAATCCCGGACGAGACGAGTTGGACCCGTCTCGTCACGGGTTAAACGGGACGGGTTGAAATCCCGGGTAACGAATCGGGTCTCCTGACCCGATTCGTTACCGAATTCGGCGAGACGGGTTGGACCCGTCTCGCCTATTTTTTTTTTTATTCGAAAATTCATAAAATTTAAAATTTAAAGTTAAAAAGAAAATAGGAAAAAATAGGAAAAAATAGGGAAAAAAGAGGAAAAAATTTTTTAAAAATTTTCTAAAATTATAAAAAAATTGAATTGAATTTTTTACTAATTACAAGTTTTTTTGTAAGGCAAATTATTTTATTAATATAAAAAAATCATATACATTGCTCATCACATATACAATGTACAAAAAACTCATCTCGTATACATAACAAAACTCTGGTGCTCATCTCATACAATGTATATAAAAAACTCTGGTGGTTCTCTATTCGTCATCCTCGTCTTGTTCAAAATCTTCATCCAGAATAGCTTTTCCTTGTGTGCGTCTTTCTGCATCGAACCAGTCCTTAAGCAAACCGTCATCTCCAAGTGTTTCGGCGTCAGCACCCTGCTCCTCCAGGGTGTCAAACTCTACCACTGCAGAAAACGCGCTCTCGGACGCTACTGTAGAGGCCGGAGGTGTTAGTATATCTCGGGCCATGGTAGAAAGAACAGGAAATTGTTTTCTCTATTCTTTCCACCACGACAAACATCAAATGTTTTCCATGTTCATCATCATTTTCATTTATTTCAGCAGGCATTGTGTTCAAATATAATTAAGTTCATCAAATGAACCTGCTCCTGAAGAGTGTTTCTTTCTAGTATTAGAGGAAAGTATACTTTTAAAATTAGATAATCTTTTACCTAGACTAATAGAAGAAGTTTGTGATGGTGTAGGTGCCTAAATTCAGAAGAAGAAGGTGGAAATAACTCATCTCTGTACAATGAGTACATTTCTTCTAAAAGAGATCTAATTTCTGAAAGTAATTTATCTACATCTTGTTCACAATTTAAACATAAAATAAAATTAGATAATAAAAGTTTTAAATTATCTATTTTAATTCTAGGATCCATAATTGCAGCTAAGTAAAATAAAAAAGGCATATTTTCAAAATATTTTCGAAAATTTTCTTCCATATCATGTATAGCCTCTTCAAGACTATCATCATCTCTATATGCAGCAAATACTTGAGCAATTTCATTAAGATTATAAAAACTAAGTTACATGTGGGATAATACGTACCAGAAAGTGCTTTTGTGCAGTGTCAAATTTTTCTAGAAAAGTACAAAAATTTTCATATAATTTCCCTCTTCATCACTAATATAAAGAGATGAACATTCATTTATTGTAAAAATTGAATTGCTTTTTAAAAGGAATGCAATCTTTAATCATAATAGTAGCTTGAATTCCAACGAGTTTTTACATCTGCTTGGAGCAGTTTTTCCTTTAGTCCACATTGTCGGCAGTAACCTTTAAAAGATTGTCTCCTAGGTCCACTGTATTTTATATGTAAAATAATTTCTTTAACTTTATAAATATATCTGTCTAAGAGTTTTAGACCATCTTGTACACATAAATTCAATATATGGCAAACACATCTAACATGAAAAAGTTTACCATTTAAAATTGGATTTAATATCGTTTTCAATTGTCTTATTGAAGCAGTATTTTCACTTGCATTATCAAAAGAAATAGAAAATATTTTATTTTCTATACCATAATTTCTACAAGTAAGAAAATTGAATTTGCTACATTTGTAGCAGAATGTTTCTCAGAAAATTTAGAAAATGATAAATACGTTTTTGTAAAATTCAATTTTCATCAATAAAGTGAGCAGTAACACATAAAATGAATAAGATTAAGAGCTTCCATATATCGGAAGTTAATGAAATTTTTCTAGCATCACTAGTAAAAAGAGCCTTCAAATATTTTTTCTATTTACAAATAAATCTTCAATTTCTCTAGTTATAGTTTGTTCTGCTAATTCTCTTATAATCAGGAGCAAAAACAGATTTAAGATAATCAACTAATGCATCCGATTCAGTAAAAGAAAATGGAAGTTCTGCTCGAACAATAAATTCAGCTAACTTATGTTTATTTACTTCAGGCTTATATCTCCAAGTGGAGAGTGTGCCTGAATCAGCTATATTTGTGCTTGTTGTGGTGGTAAACCGTGACTTTTAGCATGCTTTTTTTCATAGTGTTTATTAAGAACACCTGTACCGTATCCTTCTTTATGATCAAATAGTTGATGACAGTACTTACATTCTGCCTTTCTTCTACCTTCAACAATTTTTAAGACAAAATGGTTCCACACTGCAGAAGTTTTTGCTCTTTCTTTAGTGGTTGTGCTTGTGCTTGTGCTAGTTGGTTCAGGTTGTTGTGTTTTCTGGAACTATATGTCATGCTGTGTTGGTTGTGTATCGTGTTGTTCTTGTGTTTCAGTAAAAAAAGGAGCTAGAGATTGTGCGTGCATTGGTGATGTTGACATTAAAGTTGAGAATATGAGGCATATTGAGGAGGGAAGGAAATAGAATGCCGACCCTGTACCACTACATTGGCATATGCAACATGTGTATATGGTGCAAAACCACTGTAGTCAAATGCATAGCATGACGAACTGTGATAGGGAGCAAATGCGGATGTTGGTGGAGCATAGCTGTATGGTGGGTAAGCGGTATATGCTGACGATGAGCTACGCCAACATCGGCGTAAGTTGTGGCAGCTGACGGATTGTGTGTTGATGAAGAGCTACCACCGGCTTCGGATGAGGAACCGCCAGTACTCCAGTTGGGCTCTATTAGACTAGATTGAAAGTTGGTAGAGATTTGTAATTGTAAGAGAATAAGAGTGAATTAGAGGATGAAAATAGAAGAGAGAGAGTTGAGATGAAGTGAGAATGTGAGATGAAAATGAATGAGGGTAGAAGGTATTTATAGAGGATTAGAGGTTAGGGTTTTTAATTTTTTTTTTTAATGGGCAACGGCTCATTTTTGAGCCATTGGGGTGAAAAAAGAGGGTGCCACGTGGCACCCTCTTTTTTCACCCCAACGGCTCAATTTTGAGCCGTTGAGGGTTTAAAACAAAAAAAATTTTATAATATAGTGGGGCGCAGAATAATTTTCCCCTCTAACGTTCTTAAAAAATTATTGGACTAAAAATAATAATAAATAAGAGGGGGGGTCGGGGAAATTTTCCCCGACCCGACTCGTCCCGTGATTCGTCACGGGACGAATCGGATTCGTCCCGTGACCACGGGACGGGTCCACCCGTTTGGACCCGCCCCTTAACGGGGCGGGTACGGGTTGACCCGTCAACCCGTCTGTGCGACTCCGACGAGTCGCACAGTACGGGTCGAGGCGGGTCGACGCGGGTCGACCCGCCCCGGGGCCACCCCTAACTCCATCTGCTAGGAGCAAACAAATATTGAAAAAGGATCCAATTACTAGTACTAGTACTTGTTACTTGTATGATATTGGTTTTTCAGGGTGAATTGCTTCCCTGATCACCAGTAGCCAGGACAGACAGAAGATGTACAGTATAAAGATTTTCGGTTGCCGATTTGGCATCCTCCTGTTGTGCGAGGGAGACAACAACCAATAGAGGATCCAATCGATCTCAATCACAAAGAACAATGAAATCAAACCCACGAAGAACAAACAATCGCAAAAAACAGGATCTAATGAGGTTCGGCCAACGTGCCTACGTCCTCGGGGCAATCAAATGGAGAGATTTGTATTAGGGAGATGATTACAATGGCTTTTTGCCTCTTTTAGTACAAGAGAACCCTAAGCCTTCAATTTTCGCAGGTTAGAAACCCTAGAAACAGCCCAGGTACAATTTATACTCGCTGCTCCGCAATTTGCGGAGCAGCAGTTTTTTTTTTTTTTGCCCAAAACCCGTCGACCGGTCGGTCGACCGATACTTACTGAGACTAATTTCTTCTGGTCGGTCGACCGCGCCGGTCGACCGATTCTCGCTGAGGGTTTGGCCTTCTCCAGGTCGGTCGACCGTGCCGGTCGACCGAAACTCACTGAGAGTTTTTTTTGCTTCGGAGCGGTCGACCAGTCCGGTCGACCGCCTACACCTGTGCACGTTGTGTACGTCGGTCGACCGGTCCGGTCGACCGACCTTCTGCTGCTGCTGTTTTCTGCTGGTTTCTGCTGCTGTCTTCTTCGGCTTTTGTCGTCGACTTCCTCGGCGATCTTCGACAGCACATCACCTCCTTTAATATTCTCTCTCCTCCAACCATTCTCCACCTCGGTGAAGATTTTTAAATCTGAGCCGAATTTCGAATTCCGACTCGATAGTGGCTGCACCAAACCGGTTGCCTACGTACCCCTTGCCCAAGGGATCAAGCCGTCCGTAGTTCACTCCAATGAGCTTCAGCGAGCTCAGTTCACCTGAAGGACATGGAGCAAGTCTTTGCAGTGTGCAAACTTCACTCCCGTCACCACCTTTGTAAGCATATCGGCGGATTCTCTGAAGTATGAATCTTCAACAAGTTGATGTCACCTTCCTCCAGAATCTCCCGAACAAAGTGGTACCTGACATCGATATGCTTCGTCCTTGCGTGATAGACCTGGTTCCTTGCCAAGTAGATGGCACTCATGCTGTCACAGTTTATCTTCAATATCCTGTTCCACGCCCAGGTCATCAAGCAAACCCTAAAGCCAAATCGCCTCCTTCATGGCCTCTGTCAAAGCCATATACTCCGCCTCTGTAGTCGACAACGCGACTGTGGATTGAAGTGTGGAGCGCCACTCACCGGTGCCTGTGAGAATGTGAAGACATATCCCGTAGTCGACCGGCGTTTGTCAAGGTCACCTGCATAGTCTGAATCCACATAGCCTATGCATTCTTGCTTCCCGGTGTTGTCCTTCTCAAATACGAGGCCTACATCAACAGTACCCTTGATGTATCTCAGGATCCATTTCACAGCTTCCCAATGACCCTGACCTGGATCATGCATATATCTGCTCACCATGGAGACTGCCTGTGATAGATCTGGCCTTGTACATACCATCGCATACATCAAGCTACCCACAGCATTGGCATACGGAACATGAGACATATGCTCACGCTCTTGAACACTCCTTGGAGACATCTTCGCTGACAACTTGAAGTGCGGCGCCATTGGTGTACTAACAATCTTAGTATCTTTCCCGATATTAAACCTCTGCAGTACCTTCTCCAGATAGCCCTTCTGAGTCAAGCTTATCCTGCCAGCATCCTTGTCCCTTGTGATCTCCATGCCTAATACTTTCCTTGCTTCCCGGTCCTTCATCTCGAACTCGGACGATAACGTCTTCTTCAGAGAATCAATAGCAGATCTTGACTTAGAAGCAATCAGCATATCATCTACATAGAGAAGTAGATAGATATACTCCCCTGATGGTAACTTGTTGTAGTACACACATGGATCGAAGTGGCTTCGTGTGTACTTCTTTCTGATGAAGCTGTCAAATCGCTTGTACCACTGCCTAGGAGACTGCTTCAAACCGTACAGCGATTTCTTCAGCTTACATACCAACTTCTCTTTCCCTGCAGCTTTGTAACCTGTGGGCTGATTCATGTAGATCTCCTCCTCAAGATCGCCGTGGAGAAAGGCGGTCTTCACATCAAGTTGGTCAAGGTCCAACTCATTCTGCGCCACCAAAGCCAATAGAATCCGAATAGACGAGTGCTTCACTACTGGGGAGAACACCTCGTTGTAGTCGATTCTTCTCTCTGTGCGTAGCCTTTAGCCACCAGCCTTGCCTTGTAGCGCACTTTATCTTCTTGGAGTGATCCTGCTTCTTAGCAAATACCCACTTGCACCCTATGCCTTTCTTCCCCTTGGGCAACTTGGTCAGTTCCCATGTGTTGTTCTTATAAAGAGATTGCATCTCTTCATTCATGGCCCCTTTCCATAACTCAGCTTCTGAACTGATCTCAGCTTCCCTGAAAGTAGATGGAATAGCCTCTTCAACAACTGGAAGTGCATGTGCAATAACCATATCGGTGGTGAGCCAGCCTGGTCTCCTAGTATTCCTCCGTGGTCTTCCAACTGCAGTGGGATCTGGAACAGTACCCATGACCTGTTCCTGATCCTCTTCAATAACTTCAGCATCATCTCTCTGCAACTTGATCACCTCCCTGTGTCACCTCAGGAATGATCCTCACTGATACTGAATCTTCTAGAGATGGTGGATCTGCATCACTCTCCACCTGCTGCAATAGCTCCTTGTCTGCTTGCTAGTCTCCACCTGTTGGGAGACCGTAGGCTTCATCATCGAGGCCTCATCAAATGTGACATCCCTGCTGATTATGAACTTGTTGTCCTGTTGGTCCCAGATCTTGAACCCCTTGGTTCCTCGCTTGAAGCCAACAAACACCCCTTTCTTTGCTCTCGGATCCATTTGTCTTCTTTGACATGATAGTAGGTGTTGACTGAGTTTTCCTGCACACAAAATTATTCTTAGTTTTAAGAATAGATGTGCAAGTCTCAGTTCTAATCCGCGGTAGCAGGGCTATGCGGGTCGTGATCCTCAGGGAGGGACTGCGATAGAAGCGTTAAGCAAGTTTCTCTAAAAATTTATCTTTTTAGTTAATTTGTTAGTCACGATGGTATTTACAAAGAAAAGTGTATTTACAATGAGTTGTGGGAAAGAATATTGGAGAGGTGTGGATTTGATCTACAAAAAAGAAAAGAAAGAAAAGAATAGAAAACTAACCTTGGTTGGAGAAAAATATGCGAAACCTAACACTTTCTACCTTATTTCGGAGGCATTGAACGTATAAACCTTGGGATCGAACTCAGTCCGTTGTCGCATTAGGTCATCAAGCCTTGGACAAGCATGAGTTGATACGCCTCGAGGAGGAGAACATCGCCATGGAATATCGTTGGAACCTACTAATCTTCGGTATACTTGTGGTTCGGTAAACGCTCGCGTGCTCGTCAAAGATCAACAAAAGAAACACAGTAGAAAAGAAAGAGAAAAACAAAGAAAAGCAACGACATAAGAACAAAATAAAAATTACCTTTTTATTGATTACAATGGAAGAGAAGAGAATCATCTGTCGGTGTCACCCTCAACAAAGCCATCTCCCTCACTTACATAAAAATTACAAAAAGAAAAAAAACCTAGAAGAAACCCTAAAAATCTGAACTTTGGCCCTTTGCTGGACGCTGGACGCTCTGTCGTTGCACTGCAGGTGATATTTATAGGTGCAGAAGGCTACAGAGTCCCGGACGAAACTGCCCACGAAAATTGGTATTTGATCTTATCAATATTGCCGCGGATTCTGGGATTTGTCGCGGATCCGCGGCACTTTTGGCGACGTCTGGCCACGCGCTTTGGCGCGTGGCCTCTCCTGGTCCGTCCCTGTGGGCTTCTGCTTCTGGAAGTTGATCCTGGCCTTTTAATTTGGATTTTCGAGATAACTTGGTAATCAAGTTACTCTTAATCCAGATTTCTTCAAATCTTCTTCCCACGAATTTTCTTCTTATCTTGGCCTTTTATCCTCATCCTGCATGTGTTTAGGGTTGGATAGAAGTCTATCCTTCCCTAATCTCTGATATTTGCAACTTTTAGCCCTTGTATTTGCATTTTGACTCTTTGTATTTGCGCTTTTTCACCTGGGCTTCAAACATGGGCTTGGATCTGGGCTTTTGGGCTCTTTAGGCTTTATTTATTGCTAAAATAACAATTCGAGGCCTGCACACAATAAATTACAAATTATTAATAAATGTGCAGATTAAATGAATAAATATGAAAATGTGATGGTAAATATGATGATAAAATGCACTTTTGACTACCAATCACACCCCCACACTTATCTTTTTGCTCGTCCTCGAGTAAAAACACAAAGAAAAAAGAAAAGAAATGAAAAGTTAATCTAACCTAACTCACTTTCGTAGGAATCACGATTGCACTTAGCACGTGCAACAAGCCGTTTAAACCCCTAGGTTACCCTAGAGGACGAGTGTTGTCTCGTGAGGGTTTTCAGCGGATTGCACCACACAAAATCCATAAAAAGGGAAATATTTGAATTATTATTGAAGAGACTAAGTAGTCTATAAGTTTTAGGATTATCATTTTTATTCATTCTTCAAACTTAGTCTTTATAAAGTCAATTGTTATTCATTTTAGGTAAGGATTAAATTGAATTTCTAATATAGTCTTTTTCGTTACCAAAAATCATATGCATCCTTATGTTTTTACTAGGAATTCCTTAACTTGGACTCTCATGCCTCTTTATATATATATATTTTTTTTATTTTTTTTTTATTTTTTTAATATGTATAACGCATCTAATTTTCTTTCGTGTAAGCATCAAGGCTTCTTGAGGCCCCCATACCTAACTATTGATTATTAGATGTGTTAATACATATATTATATTTCTTAGTCTTCTTAGGCTTTCTAATCCACCCATGTAACGAACTTAAAGTCGATGACTCCCAAACCGGTTGGCTTTAGGGCACCAGGTGAGAAAACACCCCGCGGACTCAAATTCGAGTGAACTAGGCCCAAAACTAAGGACTTTATTTTATTTACTCACCTTTAGGCATGAATACTTATGCTTCTTGAGGCACATGTATCAGCTTAATTGGTGATTTTTTTTCTTTTTTTTTCTTTCTTTTTTTTATGAGGCACAAGGTCTTTGTCTTAGAATCCTAGATATGCATTTGGTATGCACATTTCATTAAGGTAAAATCAAGACTAATTATTTATTCAATTTCTTATCCTATACCTAAAAATTTAAACAATTTATTTATTTTGACCAAGTTTTTAGAAATCCTAATCATGATTTTCCTAATCCTTAAAACTAACTTAGATTTCTTTCAAAAAATAAGTCAAAATATTTCCTTTTTATAACATTTTTTTAATTTTTTTTTTAGATTTTTTTTTTAATTAGTTTTTACCTATGTTAGTATGTTAGTAAAACCCACCCCCACACTTATCTCATGCATTGTCCTCAATGTATGAATGAATGCATATATGCATGAAACAGAACAAGGGAAGGCGAAAGTTACTTAAGGTGGTGGTTCCGGAGGTGGTCTAATTGGTCCACGAAATGCGGCCCAAACAAGATAACGTGGTAGTTCACGGGACCTACCTTTATTTACCTCTTTTATATTTACATGTTTACAGTCCCCAGAATGAATAGGATCATGGAAGATCCTCTCGTGAAACTTACTCCCTTTACATGACCAGTCCTGGAAAATCATCACACAGAGTCATGGTCTATACCTATGTCCAACAAAAGAATGTGACTTGGTAGAATGGTTGACTTGGACTCAAGAATGATAGGTTCAGGATCTAATACCGACTCAGGAAAGAAACTCAAATCAAGTAAAGGTTCAGGAATCGGGCTAGGATCAAGAAGTGGGTCCAAGTCAAGAAATTGAAACTCAAGTCTACAATCATTTTCCCACAATGGAATGTGACTCAATGTTGGTGAATCAAGTTCAGGAATGATAGGTGTGGAATCAAAACTGACTCTAAAATATTACCTAAGTCGGGTAACAAAACAGGAGTCAATAATGATTCGGGAATTTGAACTTGATCATAGATTTGGAATCTAGGTCACATATCTCATTAGTTTCAATCTCATAAAAATGGGAACTTGCCAATTTTTCCATGGGACTTTCAAAATTGCACAATTGGTCAAGTTCAATATGATCATCAAAAATGGGTGATTCAATTTCATGATCTATGGGTATGGGAATAAATGTTGGCTCAGAAAATTGGTCCAAATTGGGTAAGGATACTGGAGTCAACATAGATTCGAAGATGGAAACTGAATCGCAAAGTTGGGGATCGGGTTCACATTCATAATCTAATTCAATCTCATTGAAATTAAAACTAGCCAATTTGTCCAAGGATTGGGGTTGAGCAAGTTCATATTGATGTGATGAAATTGAATTTTGATCAAGGTCTTCTAGACAGAATGATTCTTGGTTCCTATCAACTTGGTTGGTTCGCTCAAGAATGTTTGAAAGTCTAGAAATTTGATCATTCATTATATCTTGCAACCGATCCACTTTTTCTTCTAACCCATCAAATAGATCAATGGTGGAACTGAAACTTGGTGATGTAGGAAAAGACGTATATGAGATACTGGTTGAACAGGTGGTTGACCATATGGCTCAGGGTATTGAATCCCCATTGACTCTGTGAAGAGTAGTGATGATTATTCCAATCTTGTTCATAGTATTGGGACTGGGGCATGTAATGATTCGGATAAGACCAATCTGGCACACTAGGTTGGTCAAAGTTATGATATGCCGGGTTGGTAATATCCGAATAAGAGGTTGGTGTGTAACATGGATCCTCATAAAATTGAAAAAATTGTTGTTATAGGCCATATCACACAATCACAAACAAAAAAAAAAAAAACAAACAAAAAAGAAAAATTTCTAACCTAAGTTAGGGTAGACCTAGACCTAGACGACTCCTAACTGGTTAGACTGTCCACGGGAGGTAGGGTGTAGACTTTGACCACAAGTTAATCAGCCAGGTCGGGGCAAGAGTGGTGGGAGGTTTTCCGTCAAAGACGTTCCTTAATTAAATAACCACCACACTTCGGGCTTTCGGCCCTCAATCCCTTCCTAGACACTGATTTGGCAGGAGTCAACTTCCAACACCGTTCCCTCTTAGGATAATCTCCTAATTGAGTCCGAGATGTCCCTAGGGCCAACGTCTACTAATTTTTAAGTTAGGCTTGGGTTAGTGAGTGCTTGGGATATGATTTTTGGGCTAAGGAAGGGTGATGAAATCCCCACCTTATCTTGTTAATGGGTTATGCCCTTAAGATGAATTAGTGCAAGTGTACAAGATAATAGATAAGATTCACTCAAAGCAGATAATCAACCAAGAGATGAATCCTATTCTACATGCAATGCGTACGTACCTTGCTTCTCAGCACTCTTCAACAGTAAATAAAAATAATTGAAAAGACACGTGCCTAATATGCAAACGTCTAATCAAATTTTATTTTAACAACCAATAATTTACTGTTGAATTATTAGCAATTTACAGGTATATCACAGAACAAATCAGAACAGAGCAGAAAGCAGAATTTTCAATTTGCAGAATCCTGCAAAAATTTCAGTGAGTAATCCTCTACTGTTGCCGCGTTTCCGCGGCTCTGGCCGCGGATCCGCGGCAATACAGTAGTCTCTGATGCTCTGCCTTCGAGGGCAGAGGCACAGAGGAGCTATATGTCCACTGCTGCTGCTGTATTTCTGTTTCCTGTTCTCCAAACCTGCAAACAGAAAAGAATAAAAAATTAGTTAAAAATAAATTTTTGTTTTAGAGATAAACTTACCGTCCCTCCCCGGCAACGGCGCCAATTTGTTGACTGAGTTTTCCTGCACACAAAATATTATATGTTAGTTTTAAGAATAGATGTGCAAGTCTCAGTTCTAATCCGCGGTAGCAGGGCTATGAGGGTCGTGATCCTCAGGGAGGGACTGCGATAGAAGCGTTAAGCAAGTTTCTCTAAAAATTTATCTTTTTTAGTTAATTTGTTAGTCACGATGGTATTTACAAAAAGAAAAGTGGTATTTACAATGAGTTGTGGGAAGAATATTGGAGAGGTGTGGATTTGATCTACAAAAAAGAAAAGAAAAGAAAGAATAGAAAACTAACCTTGTTTGGAGAAAATATGCGAAACCTAACACTTTCTACCTTATTTCGGAGGCATTGAACGTATAAACCTTGGATCGAACTCAGTCCGTTGTCGCATTAGGTCATCAAGCCTTGGGCAAGCATGAGTTGATACGCCTCGAGGAGGAGAACATCGCCATGGAATATCGTTGGAACCTACTAATCTTCGGTATACTTGTGGTTCGGTAAACGCTCGCGTGCTCGTCAAAGATCAACAAAAGGAAACACAGTAGAAAAAAAGAGAAAATAAAGAAAAGCAACGACATAAGAACAAAATAAAAATTACCTTTTTATTGATTACAATGGAAGAGAAGAGAATCATCTGTCGGTGTCACCCTCAACAAAGCCATCTCCCTCACTTACATAAAAATTACAAAAAGAAAAGAAACCTAGAAGAAACCCTAAAAATCTGAACTTTGGCCCTTTGCTGGACGCTGGACGCTCTGTACGTTGCACTGCAGGTGATATTTATAGGTGCAGAAGGCTACAGAGTCCCGGACGAAACTGACTGCCACGAAATTGGTATTTGATCTTATCAATATTGCCGCGGATTCCTGGGATTTGCCGCGGATCCGCGACACTTTGGCGACGTCTGGCCACGCGCTTTGGCGCGTGGTCTCTCCTGGTCCGTCCCTGTGGGCTTCTGCTTCTGGAAGTTTGATCCTGGCCTTTTAATCTGGATTTTCGAGATAACTTGGTAATCAAGTTACTCTTAATCCAGATTTCTTCAAATCTTCTTCCCACGAATTTTCTTCTTATCTTAGCCTTTTATCCTCATCCTGCATGTGTTTAGGGTTTGATAGAAGTCTATCCTTCCCTAATCTCTGATATTTGTAACTTTTAGCCCTTGTATTTGCATTTTGACTCTTTGTATTTGCGCTTTTTCACCTGGCTTCAAACATGGGCTTGGATCTGGGCTTTTGGGCTCTTTAGGCTTTATTTATTGCTAAAATAACAATTCGAGGCCTGCACACAATAAATTACAAATTATTAATAATGTGCAGAATTAAATGAATAAATATGAAAATGTGATGGTAAATATGATGATAAAATGCACTTTTGACTACCAATCAGTAGGCTGGACATCCAAATACCCGGAGCATATCATAATCTTCAGCAGCTTTATCAGACCAAGCTTCAAGAGGGGTCTTCCCCCCTATTGCAGACGACGGCAACCTATTGACGAGGGTGGCATGCATATCCCAAGCTTCAGCCCAGAACTTCTTTGGCAATCCTGCATTGGACAGCATACACCGAACCTTCTCTAGCAAAGTCCGGTTCATCCTCTCAGCCACCCCATTCTGTTGCGGAGTCTCTCTCACTGTGAAGTGCCTCTCTATGCCCTCATCAAGACATAGCTTTTGGAAAGGATCTGATTTGTACTCTCCTCCATTATCAGAACGGAGAACCTTGACCTTCCTTCCCGTGCTTCTCTCCCAGTTAGCCTTCCACTTCACAAACAATTCTAGGACTTCATTCTTGTGTCGCATGGTGTACACCCAGCAGCGCCTAGAATAGTCATCGATGAACGACACAAATAGTGTTTTCCCCCAATTGATGCAGTCTGGTGGGTTCCCATACATCTGTGTGGACATAATCAAGAATGCCTTCGGTGCAGTGTGAAGCTGTGCCAAACTTCACCTTCGTCTTCTTGCCTATGATGCAATGTTCACACAGATCCAGCTTGCAGGTCTCTGCACCCTTCAGCAGCCCCTTTCTTACAAGAGCTTGCAATGATTTTTCCCCTGCATGTCCCAGCCTCATGTGCCACAGCCGGGTCGAATCTTCCTTCTGACTGGTAGAAGCTGCCACCTGCCCTGTCACTGTACTACCCTTCAAGTAATACAAATTGTTCCGGCGGTCGGCCTTCAACACCACCATTGAGCCCTTTGTCATTTTAAGAACACCTTCTTTAATAGACACACTGAGCCCCAATGATTCCAAAGCACCCACAGAGATCAAGTTCCTCTTCAGCTGAGGTACATATCTCACTTCTTTCAGCTCCCTCACCATCCCATCAAACATCCTGATCGGAATAGTGCCTACACCCTCCATGATGCACGGATGATCATCGCCCATGACGACCGAACATCCCTCCAACTTCTCAAGACTGGTAAACCAATCTCGATTAGGGCATACATGATATGTAGCACCTGTGTCCAGGATCCACTCGTTATCCCCGAGTAGCCTACGACGGGAGCGGTCACTGAAAAGGAGAACACCGAAGAATCTGAATCTGAACCATCTGCCTGTGATTTACCGCTTGCAGCCTTCTTCACTCTTGCTAGATTTGCCTCAGATTTTGATTCCTTCTTCTTCCCCTTGTACTTTGGACAGTCAACCTTCCAGTGCCAATCTCTTTGCAGAAAGCACACTGATTTCTTTTAAGATCCTTGAATCCCGGCCTGGACTTCGATCTTCCCCTGATCTCCTTTCCCTTTCTAGATGAACCTCTGCCTCTCACCTCCAATGCCTCCGCTGATGACCCTGACTGAGAAGGATGCCGCTCCTTCTTCCTTGTCTCATAGCTCATCAATGCAGACGACACCTCATGGTAGTCCAAAGTCTGTCTACCATTGATAAACGTCATGGTGAATGTCTCATACTCCTCCGATGGGAGCGAGTTCAGGAGAATGACTGCCTTGTCTTCCTCTTCTACCTTGACATCCACATTTATCAGATCTGTAAGAAGCTTTGTAAACCGGTTTATGTGTTCATTTACTGTGCTCCCCCTCTTCATCCTGAACTGATACAGCTTACTCTTAAGCTGTAACCTGGATTCCACGCTCTTTGTCAGGTACTTCTTTTCTAGGGTTTCCCACAGTTTCTTTGCAGACGTCTCATGTTGCACAAGGTATTTGATATCCTGTGTCAAGCATGAACGAATCAAGCCACATGCCGATCTATTCATCTTTGCCCATTCCTCATCGGTAGTAGTGTTCTTCTTCCTCTCCAATAGGAGAGTATCCTCCAGATTAGATGCGTTCAACGCATCCATCACCTCACACCTCCACATCCCAAAATTGTTAGTGCCATTGAACTTAACAACTTCGATTCTAGGGTGAGTATTCATTGTTCTAACAGATGCAACTTCCTCTGCCATTGAGATTCTTTCCTTGACCCTCTAACTATGCGGAAGATCAAATAACTTGAAAAATAGATCTATTACCGAGATAAAAATGTGATTTTTACCTCTCCCGTGAAACCCTAGCTCGAGTTTCTCACCAGATCTATTTCACCACCGATCCAAAAAACCCTCCTTGAGTCCTCCGGAGATCGACACACGATCCCTCGAACACCCAATACCTCAGATCTGAGATCGACACACGATCTCCACCGGATCCGATCTCGAGGCCTCCGGATCTACAGAAATCCCAAAGAGCAACCTAGATGCTCTGATACCACTTGTTGTGCGCGGGAGACAACAACCAATAGAGGATCCAATCGATCTCAATCACAAAGAACAATGAAATCAAACCACGAAGAACAAACAATCGCAAAAACAGGATCTAACGAGGTTCGGCCAACGTGCCTACGTCCTCGGGGCAATCAAATGGAGAGATTTGTATTAGGGAAGATGATTACAATGGCTTTTTGCCTCTTTTAGTACAAGAGAACCCTAAGCCTTCAATTTTCGCAGGTTAGAAACCCTAGAAACAGCCCAGATACAATTTATACTCGCTGCTCCGCAATTTGCGGAGCAGCAGATTTTTTGCCCAAACCCGTCGATCGGTCGACCGGTCCGGTCGACCGATACTTACTGAGACTAATTTCTTCTGGTCGGTCGACCGCACCGGTCGACCGATTCTCGCTGAGGGTTTGGCCTTCTCCAGGTCGGTCGACCGTGCCGGTCGACCGAAACTCACTGAGAGTTTTTCTCCTTCAGAGCGGTCGACCGGTCCGGTCGACCGCCTACACCTGTGCACGTTGTGCACGTCGGTCGACCGGTCCGGTCGACCGACCTTCTGCTGCTGCTGTTTTTCTGCTGGTTTCTGCTGCTGTCTTCTTCGGCTTTTGTCGTCGACTTCCTCGGCGATCTTCGACAGCACATCACCTCCTTTAATATTCTCTCTCCTCCAACACCTCCCGCATTCAAAGAGATGAGGTATGGGACAGACTTTCTTTGTTGTATCTGCAGTCGACCAATTCAAACAATAACCACGTCCTTCTCCTCCAATATTATCAATCAGTTAGAAACAAACAATGGGGTGCCAGTGAAGTAGCAGCAGCAGCAGCAGAATTTGAGCCATGAACTCGATCAGTGTCATCACATTACAAGTCTCTAATAGAGACCTCGATTACCGCAAAATTGTCAGATTTGAGCACACAATCTTTTTATAAAAAAAGATTCATATTGCTTGAGCTCTGGTGTCAATATTTCTGTGATGGAAGTATATTATATTTGAGCAAAAGTGCACAAAACATTTGTCTTTCCCTCCCATCCATGCACATAGACCTAAAAGTTTACATAAAATTATTGTCTTCTCCTTCTCCATCTCCGACCAAGTATAATTAATGGCCACCACCAGGCCCAACTCGGGTATATATATAGATACTAACATCTTTGGAAAAAAGAAGGCAGCAGGGGTCATAACTCAGGAGCAATGCCTAGCATTAGCTTCACAAGTCCTGATACTGATACTGATTGAATTGACTCCAGTCAAACATAAACAAAACTGAAAAAATGGCTCTCATGTGTCAGGGAGCTTTCCGGTGTTGAACAGTGATGGGGTAGCCTTTGAGAGTCCGAGTGGTGGGAAAGAAAAACAGCCGATCCTGCTCCGTACATCCCAGCTGATGGGTTTTACAGATAAAATTTAAATTAATAAAAGGAAAGGAAAATACATTATAATGTACTCATTCACAAAAATGTGATTGAAAAACATGGCTGCTTGTAAATCCAGTGATCGTGGGTTCATGTAAAATTTGAGCTGGATGCAAAATGCGTAGATTGGCATGCTAAAAGACATGGATTAGCTGCAAAACCTTTAGAATGAAATAAAGCAGTACCGATGTACCTGAAACAGGTAACAAGGTGGTGAAGAAAAACTGAAATCTCCACTCGAGCAAGCTCCTAACCAGGGCACAACCGCGGCCCCCCACCAAACGGAGTGAATATGCCATTCTCGTTACTTCTCTGCATCATATAATATACCCAAGGCCCATCTAATAACTCTCCATTTCAAATTCAGCAACCCATTTATACATAACAGAAGGAAACCAGGACAAAAGCAAGAAAGCAAGCAATAACAGGGAAGTTACCTGCCATCTCCAGGGATTAAAGGTGCGTGCATCCTCAAAGTTTTCCGGATCTAGGTGGACTGCTCGAAATGAGGCAAATACCTTACATCCCTTTGGAATCTTG